>JAVKPL010008514.1:0-32887 GCA_032173675.1 Gastrolobium villosum | reverse complement strand
AAAGGAATCCTACTCATAAAGCAAATGCAGCTACTGTGACAGATCAAAATCAAGGGGCACAGGTACCATCCTCCATTAATCCTGCTAATGAAGGTAAAGACAAATTCATCAAGTATCAGTATCAAGCTATACTATATATGATTCAGCAGCAGAATTCAACCACTCACATGAGCAATATGGTGAGGACTAAGGCCTACAACATGAACACTGAATCATTCGAATCTCCAGGTAATTCTGCAATCCCATGGATTTTATACACTGGAGAAACCAATCATATAACTTGCTGTTATAGAAGTTTATGTCATATCAAGAAAATTGATCCAGTTCCAATCTCTCTGCCTAATGAAAGTATTGTATATTCACATTATTCTGGTACAACTATACTCTCAGATTCTCTGAGCTTGCAAAATGTCCTACTCATAGAAAGATTCACAGTAAATCTTATATCAGTTAACAAACTCATCCATGAAGTTAACTGTCATGTCTTGTTTCAGCGTCGAACTTGCATCATTCAGCAAACACCATCAATGAAGATGATTTGTTCTACTGAGTTGGAAAGAGGATTATATGTTCTCAAACAAAAATATAAATGTGAAGATAATTCAAACAACAATAGGAAGGATAACTTGAAGACGGAGATATGAGCTGATTTTTCTAAAAATAGTTATATGGTAGAGAATTGTATTGATGACATATGGCATTTACGTTTAGGAAATTGCTCAAAAGTTGTGATAAGAGCCATGATGCTCCAACATCCTTTCATTAAATGTAAGAACATTGATGGTCCTTGTGACACTTGTCATTTAGCAAGGCAGAAGAGATTACCTTTTTCTTTTAGTCACACTGTATCAGGTTCACCATTTGATCTTGTGCATCACTACTAGAAAATAGCCTTTTTGCGATGGACATTTTCCGTCGCAAAACTGACAATTTCGGTCGCAAACACCATTTGCGACTGAAAAATGCCATTGATAAAAGCCTCATCGCAAACAAATTTTGCGACGGTAATTTCTTGTTATGAATTCCGTCGCAAATTGCAACCGAAAAAACTCGTCCCAAAATAATTATTTTTCATCGCAAAATGCTGACATGAATACTGAGAACACCGTCGCAAGATGCAACGGAATTTCCATAGCAAATTATCTGTCACAAAGTAAATGGGGGAAAGAACCCATCGCAAACTTTGCTATGGAAATATAGTACAACACCATCACAAATTTGCGATGGAATTTTTGGAAATCCCATCGCAAAATTTGGATGTAATGAAAGTTCCATGGCAAATAACCATAAGAATTTGCGACGGAAATGTATATAATACCGTCGCAAAAATTCGGTCCATAGTCTAATACAAAAATCGTCCCAAATTTGCGATGGAATAATGAAAATTATCATCGCAAATGTTGCTATGGAATGTGAATACCGTCGCAATAATATGCAAATTTTGCGATGGAATATCCATAAATTTCCATCACAAAATTATAAAAATTAGAAAAAATATATTTAAATTAATAAATTGTCAAACCTGTAAACAGTACAACCAACACAAAAATACTTATATGTCGCATTGAAACGAAAAAACTAACAAATTACAATCACATACAAACTACAATTATAATCCCATACAAACTAACAAATTATAATCCCATACACACCAACACTATAATCCCATACAAACTAACATTATAATCTCATACAATTAGAAAAATTTATCAATAAAGGTAGTCATAAACAAAAGTTTCAAATACATCATGAATAATGGGTGTGGGACGGGGATGAGGATGGGGATGCGAATGAGGATGAGGAGTCTATAGTCTGCTTCTTCTTCATCATCTTTTTCTGCTTCTTCTTTTCTTTCTTCTTCTCCATTTTGTTCAGTAATTTCTGCAACAGATTATCTGTATTTTTCTGTTTCTCCTTTTACTGTTGCAATTCGGCGTCCATTTTTTCCCTTTGCTCGTTTTGCTGCTGCAATTCTGCCTCCAATTTAGCAGTCACTGCTCGCATTCTGGCGAGCTCATCTGCAATAACAAGAACATATGCTTAGTTCAATTATTTTGTACTTAATTTAAATGGACTAGGGAGTGAGATTTTGAAACAATTAACTATAAATGCCTTTACCTTCGGAAACACTTGGAAGTTGTTTAGAGGGGCGCTTGGTACTTCTCAAGCTGCTAGCAGATGCTCCCAATCCAAAAATTGTTCCCTTTTTATTAAATGGCTCAGTCGCCTTAATGAAGAGTTCAATGCTATCGACCTGAGAGGAGGCGGTTCCATCGTCTGTCACCTGTGTTTGTGTCTCCTCCTGGAGGTTTTGGAATCCGTCCTACAAGCCAAAAAATATATATTAATAAACATGAAGTGAATTAAACTCTAATAAATCAAACAAAAACGAAGTAACTAATAATTCACCGCTATTTGTTTGGATGTGTTGTTAATCCACCGTCGAGTCCCTGCTTCAGACTCTTGTGTGTGGGTCCTCTGAAATGTAGCAAGCTCAACCCCATCTGGGGCCACCTCCCAGAAGCTAGCTACAAATAGAAATTGGCATCATTAATTAATTACAAGTGCAAATATAGAATACCATAAAAAATAGGGGTAGGATATTCATACTACCAATTTTTTCTACTACCACTTCACTACCACACTATTCACCATTGGATTAGAGGAAAAGTTGAATGAAGAGAGAGAAAAAAAAACAACTTTTGAATCCAATGGTGATTAGAGTGGTAGTAGAAAAATTTGGTAGTAAGAATATCCTACCTCTAAAAAATAATGCGTACTTACAATTCTTCTCTTATGCTCGGAGTACGAGATGCAGCCGCCAGCATAAGTGCCTTCTTTCATGTGCGCCCTATTTTGCTTGTTTCGGGCAGACCTCGCCTGAAAGTTCTCATTTACGGCCCAGTTTTCCAACAATTGATGCTTAGCTTCATAATGGCACCAAGAGCCATCACCAATGTCACACCTCAAATTGTGCATTTTGTTAGCATACCATTTGCCAACCTTATGTTTAAAAGCAGCTATCAAATCGGCATGGTGTTCGGGCAACCATATGAAGTTATCCTGCAAATTTTCCAAGAGACAAGTGATTAGTGCACATTATCATGTACGAGATTAATTTAAAATGTATGTTGATAAAAATGGTATAGTAACCAAAATATGGGCGAACTTACCAAGAAAGAATCACGCCAAGCTTCTTTTTGGTTGGGTGGAACATCTTTCCAAAAATCCCATGTGTGGGTGTAATTTCGAAAAATCATATTCTTCATGTATTTGTGGGGTTCTTAATGATATATTTCATTTATTGTATGCTATTAATATTCTAATATATTTCATATGTTATTATCAAGTTCATTTTTAAGCTAAATTAGATTTAATCTAGAGATAATTTTAAACTACTTTGACTCAAATTTAATTTTGAATTTCTTTAATTTTTAATTGAACTTATAAATAATTATATATATATATATATATATATATATATATATATATCTCGTAACATTATATAAACATTATATAAATAGCGTATGTTTTCAACCTTCAATGATTTTCGAGAAAAGAAATCTTTTAAGGTTTTTATTGAAAATGACCAAAGAATCATGTTTTTTCTTCTTTCCATTTTTATTATTAAAAAATGTTTAGCCATAGCCATGAGCTTTCCAGTCAAGTGTTCAGCAACCCATTAGCATCAATTCAAATTAAAGGTCCTTGATTTCACCTCAAAATATAACTATTTAAATCAAGAGAGTCATTGTCTTCTCAGCCTATATAGTTAATCATGATCCTTATTCTTCATAATTTACTAAAACAATTGCCTATACTTGGTAGAAGGGGATGATCTAAGAAAGGATACAAGACAAACTTAGTAGCTTACATGTTCGTGTGGGACTTGGGCAATTTCCAGGAGCTGCATTAAACAATGAAAGATAAATGTCATTTATTATCAATATCTTCAAATTATAATTGATCATACATTTTCTATATTTTCTTTTAAGGTACAGAAACCAAAGAGAGAGGAAGCCGGACAATCATTGAACTCTTGATACATTTTTTATCCTTTAGGTTAAAAATTATGGATGGAATATATCATATAGAAGCAAGTTTAAAACGAGAGATTTAGACATTTTCTACTTACTCAGATAAATCTTGGTCAAGAAACGAAGTCAGCAATAGATACGTGCCTGAACTCTTCCTTCATAAGAAATCAGAGTGCCACTTTTCACATCAGCCAGTGTCTTGGGAGTCACCTGCATAACAAGCAACCCCAAAAAAAAAGGGTCAAAAGCTACAAGGCAGTTGCTTGATAACAACCATCTTTCTTTACCTGCATACAGTATTCATTCTTGCTCTAGATCAAATGATTTAAGATTTCTAAATTAACCAGTCAAGGATACTAGTGACACGATAGATATCTTTTTCATGCATAACTAACAGGTAATACAACGAAATATAATAGGAAAAAATGAAAACTTAAATAAGGATACTCAGGTCAACTACAACACCCAAGTTATCTGAATTGGCAACAAACACATACTCCTTACCCTGTATACAAATGATACATCAAGAAATATCATAATGAATGCAAGTGTGCAACCTTCTTAGTAGTATATTAGTCACTATTGTTAACCAACCATAAAGTTTCACCAAAATCTTCACTCAATCATATTATGACTGAACAACTGTGGTTTCTTATGTTTGCGCCTACAATAACCTTATGATTACTGCTATTGAAAATCATTCTTCGCGGCTATCTTTTTTGTTGCAACATAGGAAAATAGGATGCAAAAACAAAAGATAAAAAGGATATTGAAGGCCCCAAATCATCATACAAGTATGATGGGAACCTTTCAAACCATCATAGGTACAGAGAATCTTATCATCATCCAAATCCTAGTTTATTCATGTCAGACAAAATCAATGCAAATTTATTTTCCCTCCCCCATACCATTGACACATCTAGTTGAATAAAAAAAGATGCCTTCACTTGACATTATTCCAAAAAAATTAATACACATTTCTAAAGTATCCATAGACAAAATGGAAGACCTTGATTATTTACCAGTTCTGGGGTTGAAAACACAATAGGCATCAAAAGCAATATAAAGCACTAATTACCTAAATGACTGGTAACACTTTAATTTTTTTTTTTTTACTCAGACAACATAAATGACAGAAAATAATTTGACAGAAAATAATTTGACAGGTTTAAGAAGTTGGTATAAACTTCCAACAAGAATCATGGAGGCAATATACCAGAGAGACCCTAAACCCTAATCTCATAAATAAGTCCCACTTGTTTGAGATGGACATATGATTGCAATTTTCCTTTCACATTCAAAAATCATAACCAAACGTTTCAGTTTATGCTCATCCCTTCAATATTGAAATCCACACCAACTTGCTTTTCCATTCACAGAATATATATTTCGAGAGAGAGAGAGGAAATACCTGCCAGCGTACAAGAGGATTGGAATTCTTGTTATGAAACTGGTCAGCGTCAGGCTCAGCCTCAAGAGAAGGAGGAACGATAACTTGGGTTTTCGGAAACCGTACAACGTTGGGCTTGGAACTCCGGCTGGTGGTTCAGCTTGTTTGGGGTGCTGGGTTTGTCATCAGGTTTTTGTTTTGGGTTGAGAAAAGGAAGTTGCAGGTTCAACTTAGGGAACAAAGAAAAAAGGTTAGTTATGGGTTGTTGTTTTGGAAGAAGGAAAGAAGCCAGCAGACAACGGCGACAGAGGCGGATGACAGAGGCCACAACGATGTTTGCCGGGTGCTAGAGACCCAAACTAGTGAGACGAAGACACCTATAAGGCGACAAAAGCTCGATGGCAGAGAGAGAGATAGAGACGATATGCACTTTTAGGTTTGGCTTATGTTTTTATCAAATATTATTTATTTTTAAAAATATTTTAAATTATTAATATATTTTTGTTTTTTTTAAATATAATTTCTCACATTTGGGATCTTTTAAAAATAATATAATAGTTGGATACATTGATTAATTAAAAAAAATCAGAATTATAGCATATAGAGAAATCAAATGTGTTGCAATACTCACCTAATTTATATGGTATCAAATATTTGAATTTTTTGACAAAAGAGAAAGAAAACGAAAAGTCAATCCAATCCTGTTGTCGAAAGCGTCATCTAATCCAGCATCCTCTGGTAAAATCAAATGTTCGACCGATGTGTCGGTTCATTCTCAGTAGCCATACCGAAAAAGAACCAATGCCAACAACAGAGGAGCTACGAGCGAGCAAGGAAACCCTATGGCTAAGAAGACTATTGCGACCGTGAAGGGAGGGAGGAGCCCGAATGCCCACTGGAGGATATCCTCTGGGTCTTAGTCCAATAGAACCGACGGAATAGAATGAATCGTCTCTTTTATGTGGTTAACACGGGGCCGAAAGGTTTGACGCACGTTCCTAGCTTTGCCGTCATAACAATAATTATATATCTTTTGAATTGGTAGGAAATTCAAAAGTTATTATTTAAGTTAATTAATTTAAAATTAATTAATAAAATAATAATATTCATTTATTTGTGATCTTAATTATTAAATATTAATTATTATTCATGATTTTAATTAATATTTATCGCAATGATCAAGGGGATAGAAAATCTCATTTATTAAATAATAATATTCTATCGAGTTAACCACTTTGAAAACTTGTCTTATTGATATGATGACCTGGTCAACTTCATTAATTATTATGTAGTACAGAATAATAAGGGTTTTTTTGACCCTTTTACCCTTCGTTAATTAATTAATAATCATTTTGCCCCTTATTCAAAATTATCTACCAATTTGCCTCTCTTTAATCGATTAACTTGAAGATTTAATCGATTAAATGGTCAAAACAGGCAAAAATGGTTGACTCGAGATTTAATCGATTAAATCTCCCTATTTAATTGATTAAATCTCCCAACAGGTAACAAAGGTCAAATCTCCCCCATAAACAAAAACATATTCCATGCATATGAAGCAAATCAACAAGCATAGATAACCAAACAAACAAAGAAACCAACAAAAGAAAAACGATTATTGGAAACTAGATTGATTTACATGAACAGCCCTGGCTCCATTTCTACCTCTCACATGAAAACCTTACTTATTACATTCATGTCTTGCATATTTATCATAAAAATACTTAGCAGGATCTTCAAAAAGTTCTCCGTGTATTGGAGATTATTTGAATTTTGAATTAAATGTAATAAGAGTTGATTGCGATTTGTATTTAATAGGAGCTGATTACGTTTTGTATTTAATAGGAGCTGATTGCGTTTTGTATTTAATAGGACACAATCAGCTCCTATTAAATACAAATCACAATCAACTCCTTCAAAATTCAAATAACCTCCAATACTGTGTTTGTCTCATTCAATCATTGCTGTCATACTCATTTGAGATATTTAATCGATTAAATATAAGTTTTAATCGATTAAATCAATTAAGAGGGATATTTAATCGATTAAGAGAGATATTTAATCGATTAAATCAATTAAGATGGATATTTAATCGATTAAGAGAGATATTTAATCGATTAAATCTTCAAGTCAATCATTTTGCCAGTTTTGACCATTTAATCGATTAAATCTTTAAGTTAATCGATTAAAGAGAGGCAAATTGATAGATACTTTTGGATAATGGGCAAAATGATTATTAGCTGCACCACTACCATATGTATGTTTAATACACCGGGTGCACACGGGGTGCTACAATAAGCTTCCTTTTATAAGGTATGGCTTATAAGCCTACAAGCAGCTGGACTATAAAATATTATTTATGAATAAATAAAATAACTAAACTTATTATTTTAATAATTTTAAATAATAAAGTAATGTTTTTTCAATGTTTAGTGATATTAAGAAAATAAATGCTATCACACACACCACACATATATACAAATCCACACGCGTGCACATATAAACGTACACATACACACGCACACATGCCATCACCCACATGTATGACAAAGAAAACTCATTTCATTCCATCTTTTCTCTCAGCCAAACATGAAAAAAAAACCCTCACTTTCCTCCATTATTGGATGTTACTATTGAAGGGGCTAGGAGGATAGGGGTATAATAAACAACACCGTCAAAATTGAATAATTAGGAATGAATCCAAACAATACACGAAATAGAAGGATTTCACAAACTGTGCAGGTGTTAGACTATACAGTATGAAATTTGAAAGTCATCGCAAATTTCGTTGCAGATATTCAATCCATTTCCCCATTGTCCAGCATAGTAAAACTGTCCCAATTTGCGATGGAAACTGATTCCATCACAAAAAGAGAGGCATTTTTAAATTTTTAAATTTGGAAAAACACGCAATTTTACTATATATCCAAAAGCCATCGCAAATTTCATCACAGATATTCAATCCACTTCTCCATTGTCCAGCATAGCAAAACTGTTGTAAAACCTGTCCCAATTTGCGATGGAAAATGATTCCATCGCAAAAAGAGGGAGGCATTTTTAAATTTTGAAAATTGAAAAAATGCGCAATTTTAACATATATCTGAAAGGCTTTGCAAATTTCTTCGTAGATATTCAATACATTTTCCCATTTTCTAGCACAGGAAATCCGTTGCAAAACCCGTCGCAACTTGCGATGGGAACTGATTCCATCGTAAAAAGAGGGAGGCATTTTTAAGTTTTGAAATTTGGAAAAACGCGCTTTTAACATATATCCGAAAGCCATCACAAATTCCGTCACAGAAATTCAATACATTTTCCCATTTTCTAGCACAGGAAATCCGTTGCAAAACCCGTCGCTATTTGCGATGGAAACTGATTACATCGCAAAAAGACGGAGGCATTTTTAAATTTTATATCTGAATACCATCGCAAGCAACATTCAGATTTTTCTTCACAAATTCCATCACAATCTGTGACGGGTTTACTCTAACTGCCGTCGCAATTGTCCTTCCCAAGATTTGCATCCGATATGCCCGTTATAACATTTTTCATCGCAATAAGTCGTTGCAATTTATCCGTATTTGCGACGGAATATTTTCTCGTCATAATTTGGGATGGTATTTGTGACGGCAATGCGACGATTTTTGCAACTGTTCTCTTTGGACGGCACTTTAGCTCCATTTCCATCACAATGTTTGTTCCGTTGCGAAGTTCGTTGCAATTTGCGATGGTGATATTTCCATCGCAATATCCATCACAATATGTGACGGAAAATATACCATCGCTAAATTCCGTCGCTGTTTGTGGATTTCCTAATAGTGATTGATGTTGACATATGTGGGCTATGTTCAATGCCTTCGTTGCATGGTTATAGATATCTGTTAACTATAGTTGATGATATTACACGCTTTACTTGGGGAATTCTCATGAAAGCTAAATCTGAAGTAAGAAATCATATTCAATCTTTTGTCTCTCTTATTGAAAATTCGTTTAACATAACAATCAAGGCCTTCTGTAGTGATAATGGACCAGAATTCTTCATGACTGATTACTTTAATAGAGAAGGAATATTGCATCAAATCTCCTGTGTTGAGTCACCTGAGCAAAATGGAGTGGTGGAAAGAAAACATCAACATATACTGAATATAGCAAAGGCACTCTTCTTCCAAAGTAGAACTCCTCCAGGCCTATGGTCTCACTGCATTATGCATGACATCCACTTAATTAATCGTCTGAATACTCTTGTGCTGAATAACAAGTCACAATTTGAACTACTGTATAATGAGCCTCCTACAATCATACATCTTAAGGCTTTCGGATGCTTAGTCTATGCTTCTACAAATGTTGATGGCCGCTTAAAATTCGATCCTCCAGCAAGAAAGTGTGCCTATATTGGTCACAAAGATGGAGTCAAAGAATTTGTACTATTTGATCTAACTTCCAGACATATAGTTATCTCAAGGAATGTTATTTTTTATGAACAACACTTTCCTTTTTCTGAAGAACATACACTATCTCATGCTCCTTGGCCACTCGGTTCTGATATTAGTGATATGTATAATGTTCCTTCTCCAAATAAAAATGATGCTGTATCAATTGATCAAAATACTGATTTGGTAATTGTTGAACAATCATGTTCCTAACCATAGGTAATATTTGCACAACCAAATATGCTTTCAGATGTATCTGCTCTTAACATACTTGTTGATGCTCCATCTACAACAGCTGCTCCTAGACGTTGAACTAGATCAAAGATACCTCCCAAGCATCTGCAAGACTTTCACTATAATTTTTCTGCTATCACAAAGCAGACATCCAACACCATATCAGCATGTCTATATCCTTTATCCTCTGTAGTGTCAAATGAGAAGTTCTCAAACAAATATTCTTCGCTCTGCCACAACATTAGTGCCTTCATTGAACTAACCAATTATAAACAAGCCACTCAATCCACTGAATGGATAAATGCCATGAATGAAGAAATTGAGGCACTCAATCAGAACCAGACATGGACCTTTGTTGATTTACTTGCTGGAAAATGCCCAATTGGATCCAAATGACAAAATCAAGCACAACCGTGATGCCACTATAGCTCGTTACAAAGCTCGGTTAGTAGCAAAAGGATACAATCAGTTGGAAGGTTTTGACTATTTTGAGACCTTCTCACCGGTTGCAAAGCTCACAACTATCAGACTCCTCCTAGTAGTTGCCATCTCTCGTAATTGGTGCCTGGAGCAACTAGATATCAACAATGCTTTCCTCCATGGTGACATTTGTGAGGAGGTATACATGTTAGTTCCTAATGGAGTACTTGCCCCAGATTCACACAAGGTTTGAAAGCTCCAAAAATCACTGTATGGCCTCAAACAAGCCAGCCGACAGTGAAACGCTCGATTGACCACAGAACCGCAGCTTCTTGGCTAAAAACAATCTTCATGTGATCATTGTTTGTTCACCAAGACCAAAGGTAATTCATTCATTGCATTACTTGTGTATGTAGATGATATGGTACTAACAGGGAACGATATGCATGAGATTAACACTGTTAAACGACACCTAGATAACCTTTTTTGTATCAAGGGTCTGGGGGCCCTTAATTTTTTTCTTGGCTTAGAAGTGGCACGATCAAAAAGGGGATTAGTTCTTAATCAAAGGAAATATGTTTTGGAATTACTCAAGGACAGTGGTTTATTAGGAGCTAAACTTGCATCTACACCTATAGAACCTACCCTTCGCTTGCATCAGAATCAAGGGTTCCCTATCACGATCCAGCTTCCTATCATCGTCTTGTTGGTCGTCTATTGTACCTCACACATACAAGACCGGACATTTCATTTGCAGCCCAATAGCTCAGCCAGTTCGTTGCTAATCCAATGAAGACTCATTTTGATGCAGCTTGCAGAGTCCTACGTTACTTGAAGGGTTCTCTAGCCAAGGGACTCTTCTTTCCATCTGATAACAATTTATGTCTTTCAGCCTTTGCGGATGCTGACTGGGCCACCTGCCCTGAAGAAAATCAACAACCGACTTTTGTGTTTTTCTTAGATCTTCCTTGATATCATGGAAATCCAAGAAGCAAAGCATGGTTAGTCGTTCCTCTGCGGAAGCTGAATATCGTGCTTTGGCTACCTTAACTTGTGAAATTCAGTGGTTGACATTCCTTCTAACTGATCTTGGTGTTCCTATTATGCATCCGTCAGCAGTGTATTGTGACAATCATGCTGCAATTCATTTAGCTCATAATCCTTCCTTCCATGAGCGAAGCAAACATATAGAACTTGATTGCCATATCACTAGAGAAAAAGTACTTTCAGGTCTTATTCACTTGTTGCCAATATCGACTACTCAACAATTAGCAGATTTTTTTACTAAAGGTCTGCATCCTGGTGTGTTTCATGGTTTTATGTCCAAGTTGAGTCTACATGACATATGTCTTCCAACTTGAGGGGGGATGATAGATATCAACACCAATATTGACATTATTTTTCTGTTGTTAGTCAGTTAGTTAGTTAGCCACGTTGTTTCTCTGTAATTTGCTTGGTTCTAAAACTATAAATAGAACCTCACTTCTGTAATTTAAACGATTTTTGTTCATTTTCTCAGTAATGAATATTCAGTTTTCCTCACTTTCTAAGATATGGTATGACAACAATTTGTGTATGATTAGTTGTGTTAAATTAATTTTTAACCTGCAAGGGGAGCTGAGTTGAGGGGTTGTATGGTTTAGGGTTCGAATCCTACATCATGCAACAATTTGGAATCTTTTGAGGGCCAGAGGATGTGTCTCTTTCTTCGAGAGGGGATTAGTCTCATCCTTTTCCCCGATGGCATAGCCCAATGCACCTGTTGTTTCAATGAGAAAGGCCAGAGGACGTGTCTTTCTTCTAGAGAGAGGATTAATCTCATCATTTCTTCGATGACATAGTCCAATGCACCCGTTGTTCTCTCTCATCGAGAGAGAATTAGTCTTATCCTTCCTCTGATGGTATAATCCAATGCACTCATTGTTCCAATAGGGAGGTAGCTAAGGGATAGCTATAGGTTATGACAAATATTTTTTTAATCTTTTAGTCTTAAATCTACTTATGTACATGAAATTGTTTAACTAATGGAATGATGGGACCGCGACAATCACACACAATTGCAAAACAAGTAAAGGAGAGAAGGGAAGAAAAAAAAAAAGGAAATAGAATTCACCATGATTCACCCCATATGATCTATGTCTAGTAATATTCATTATATTCTTCTCACTCTATTCCTTACAATATTTTGGTTATAAGAGGAGTATAAATAAGTTTAAAAATTCTAAGTAACAGAAGTTATTAATAGATTTAAGCCCAAATTACTCGAAAATAAAAATAAAAATAAATAAGGTAGATAACAAAACCCGCCTTGACAGTCTGCTCTGTGTCCTGCCAACAAAAATCAGTTAAATGTGAAATATAAGTCATTTTCAGAATACGATAATATGCCAATTTATTTTTGATTATCTGCATTAACTTAAAATTTTAATCAGCTTATTTTTAGTATGCTTTGCATTCTAACATGAAAATAATTAAAGAATTATTTTCTGACGACCTAAACTATTAAGAAAAAAAGGTTTCATTGCCGTTTACAAAAAAAAAAAAAAAAAAAAAAACTCATTGCCAACAACAAGTGTTAAACTTGAGGACCTTTTTTTTCAACATCAAATTTTTTGTAATGATAACAAAGAGACTACGTTGGAGTCATTTTTTTTAACTTAGTGTTTCACAAAAGATTCTCGCAAGCTTGGCGTGCTTGACCCATTATTATACTGGTCCACAACAAACACTATACTAATATTCCATAATGATGAATTACACAGTTCACCTAGAAAGATAACATTGTACTTAGACAGGAAAACGATTTACGGAAAAAAATATTAATAAATAGAAATCAAATTTAAAACTTTGGAGCAGCAGCAACTCGATTTTATACATTAATTGAGCGAACGTTCATTAGTATATATATATATATATATATATATATATATATATATATATATATATATATATATATATATATATATATATATAACATGACCAGAAAAACTTTCTTACATTTACAACATTTTGTGGGGCCACAACAATAAAAAAAAAACTCTGGCACGCAAAACGAATCTCTATAACATTACACAATCACTTTTCCTACAACATAACTCTTATAAAACCTATATATGTATGTATAGGAAAGTAATTGTGTAATGTTATAGAGATTCGTTTTGCGTGCCAGAGTTCTTTATAAGAGTTATATTGTAGGAAAAGTGATTGTGTAATGTTATAGAGATTCGTTTTGCGTGCCAGGATTTTCTTTTTTCTTTAAAAAGTGTGGGCCCCACAAAATGTTGTGTATAGGAAAATTTGTTGTGTCATGTTAAATGACAAATGCAATATATATATATATATATATATATATATATATATATAAGGAAAGCTATTGGGTAGGGTTATATTAATGATTTTATATATCTCTAATATGCTTTCTCATATGAGAGCTTATTGGGCTTGAACGGTGGACAGTGGACAATGCATAAATCCACTTAATTACCTTAGATAAGAAACTCCACAAGACTAGATTTATTAATAATTAAATGAGGGGGCGATCTAAGCTTTAGTGACCACATGGTCACGAATTTGATTAACATTTCCCTCACTTTCTAGTAGAATTTAATAAGCACAAGTAAAACAACAAAAAACTGGATCTATGTAATATCCAAGCTTCACGCTCAAAGGACTCTTGTGTGATGGAGTGTATTAGAGAATAATATAAACCATTAAAAAGGCCCTAATTCAAAAGGTTTGAAGCGTGATATTGCATGGTCTATGTTTCTCTAACACACCATCTCACATAAGAGTCCAATGGGCTTGAAAGTATAGACAATGCACATGCTTATCTAACTGTGCTAAAAAATTCCCTCTTATATATAAAAAATCAATTCAATCTAAAAACTTAAGCTATTGGTAGGGGTGTTCGCGGTCTGAATTGGATCAATTTTGTAGCAAAAAATTATTCGATCCAATCCATTTGATTTGATCATTTAATCATCCATTCAGTTTGAATTTTTTTTCAAATCCGATCCATTCAAATTCAATTTTATTCGGTTTAGATCGGATAAATTTTTGAATTTTTGAAAATCTAAAAATAGAATGTATAGGAATTATTTTCACCAAAATGAGCATTATTTATCATGGATCCTTTGTACCGGTACTAGCAGAAAATTTTGGCAATACCAAAGTAGTGAGTTTTCCATATTCAATAACAACAAAAAATACTTGATTGCTGTTCTACTAAAAAAGAATTACTTGATTGCAAATTGAATAAATACCCTAGAAAGAAATTTTTTTACAATACAAAAGTAAATTTAAAACATTAAACTAAAATCTTCCGACCCATATTGGGAAATAGACCCAAGAAGGTAGAGAGTAAGTTTGGATCAGTTTAGATTGGATCGATTTTTATCGACCAAACAGAAAACGGATCCAATTCAATTAAAATTTGTTGTTGTTTTTTGGATTTTCGGTTAATTTGGTTATTGATTTTTTGGTTCGGTCTCCATAGTTTGAATTGGTTGATGAATATCGTTTGGGTGGGAACTTTTTTCATGATTTATATTATTTTCTAATAATATATATTAAAAAAAATTATATAATTATGATAACGTTTTGTCAATAATCTACGATGATTTGCATAACACTTCAAAAAAGGATAAATTTTTCGTTGTGTAAAACTGCTCAACTTTATGAGGATAAGACTGATTATTGATTATAGAGTAATGTATTTTTTGGATTCTTAAAACATATAATCGATAATAATTTAATTTCTTAAAAAGAAAAGTTGATTCATGATCTTTTTAAAATCCAAAATAGATCAATTTTAGTTCTTTTGAGGAACTAATATGAGTGTTCTTTGAATTTACGAGAGATCATAATTTTGATTAACTGGATCTATTATATATATATATATATATATATATATATATATATATATATATATATATGGGGAAACCACAAATCAACTTTTTTTAGAGGTTTATATACGTGCATAAGTATATGATATAAAAATAAATAAAATTACAAATACTTGTTATATATATATATATATATATATATATATATATATATATATATATATATATATATATATATATATATATATATATATATATATATATAAGCATTGGATGTGGATAATTATATCCATATAAAAGATAAAAATATTAATTGTGAAAATCACAACCATACATCTATCATTGTTATACATAAAGCAGATGTAAAAATGATTTTTTTTTTCAAGGGGATTAAAATAGACCTCATAATTTTTGTGTTCAAGATCCAAAATTATGTAAAAACTACACATCATGCTGACCCGTGGAGGCGTGGACTAAAATGGGTCATGTTTGGATTAGTAAAAAATAAAAATGACGCGAATTATTATCATATTATATCATGGGATAACTTCTATCAACCTCCATTTGTTTTTTCAGAAAAAGAGTTCAAATTTTTGTAATTTTAACATAATTTAGTGTAAATAGGTTAAATTCTGGTTTAAATAAGTTAGACCTGTGTAAAAAAATTGGATCTGACCTATTAAGCCTATGTAGGCCCCAAATTACAAGTTTAGCCTGACCTATATTTAAAAAATTAAAAATCTTGGCCTAGACCTATTTAACGTATTAAATATTCAACAATTAAAAAAATAACTAAAATAATATTATTTTATTATTCAAAATTATTAAAATCATAATTTTATTTATTTTATTTAAAATAAATAATATAATATAGGTTGAAATGTACATTTATAAACACATGTACAAAAAATATGGCTTATTTTATAGATATATATTTTTTAAAATCTAAACTTATTTTATTTTATTATTTCTAATAAATCAAACCATCTAATATAGGTTAAGCCATAGGTCGATTGAGCCATTTAGATCCCTACCTACCAAATCATACATCAATTAGTGTAATTCTTAAGTTTAATTTTAATTTTTTTAAATTTGTACATGTCAACCCTCGTAACCCGAGATTTTCGAGTCTTTCGAGTTTGAATCTGTCCCCGTAACAAAATAAATTAAACAATCTCACTTTTTTTTTGGGTTAAAACAAACAATCTTGCTCTCAAATAACCTTAACACAACTCGAATCCGATTCAGCAACTGATCCTTACCTAAACAGATTTATCAATGTGTTTAATGTTAATGTAAAATGAATTTGACATATTTCTAAATTTAGGAAAAAAACAAAGTACGTGATATATAGAATATTGAAAGTTGGCGACCACCAAGATGTATTCGTTTTAATTTTTTTTATGGATTTGATGTTTGTCATTTTAAATGATATAAATTATGTCATTTTAAAAAAGAAATAAACACAGAAAAATGGAAATTATGAGAGAGAAAGATAAACACGTAAAAATGGAAATTATGAGATAGAGAAAGTATGTGATTTTTTTTAATTTAAAATTTAAATAATTTTTTTCCCTATATTTTCCTTTTTTTTTTTTATTCATGTAATCAAACAAATATCTAAACTATTTAACCACGTTTCTCTCATCTATTGGACCTTGATGGAACATACATTTCCACAGCTATCTCACCGAAACAGTTCTCTCAACTATGCTTGAGAACTCAGACACCATCATCACTCTTTAAAACGGCACTTTCCTTATCTTATGAGTTCAGTTAACCATTTAGATTCAAAGGGTAATCTCTCTCTCTCTCTTCTCTTTCCTATTCATTCTGTCTTGTAACAATTCTTGGCTTTTAAGGTAACTAAAGTGTCACAAGTTGCAACTTGCATTAAACAGTGAGTTGATACACTCATTACTGTTTCATATCTTGTTCTATAAATTGGGCTTCAATTTGTATTACCCTTTGATAAAAAGTTTTGTTTTTTCTTATTATTAACAGGATGGCCAATGCATATAGCACTGTGTTTTTGGTTTTACTTCACATTTACCTGAGCTTTGTGTTAACTCATTCAGCACCTGAAAGTGCCATTGTGACACAGATTCCAGGCTTTAATGGAACTTTACCTTCCAAGCACTATGCTGGGTACACATATTTTCTCTAAACAGTTTCTGGGTTTTTTTTAATTAATTTATTTTTATTGTGTGGTGTTATGTGTGATTATGTGGCCTTTTGTTTTGGGATATTGAAGGTATGTGACAGTGGATGAAAGTCATGGAAGGAATTTGTATTACTATTTTGTTGTGTCAGAAGGTAAACCTTCTGAGGACCCGATGGTTCTGTGGCTTAATGGGGGACCTGGGTGCTCTAGCTTTGATGGCTTCATATATGAACATGGTAATTTTTCAGTTTTTTACAATGCCTTTTTTCCTTTTCATACATTTTAGGATGGACAAGATGAATTTAAACCCTAAAACTTCATATATGAACATGGTAATTATTCAGTTTTTCACAATGCCTTTTTTTCCTTTTCATACATTTTAGGATGGACAAGATGAATTTAAACCCTAAAACTTCATATATGAACATGGTAATTATTCAATTTTTTACAATGCCTTTTTGTCCTTTTCATACATATTAGGATGGACAAGATGAATTTAAACCCTAAAACTTCATATATGAACATGGTGATTATTCAGTTTTTTATAATGCCTTTTTCCCTTTTCATACATTTTAGGATGGACAAGATGAATTTAAACCCTAAAATTGTTTGCAATTGCTCACACTAAACTCTTTTTGTTAATGACTCGTGCTCAATAGGATAGAATTTTTTAGTCCTAATTGAGATTATTTCCTAGATTCGAATCCATGACCTTGCGGATATAAAGAAGTAATTTTACTATTGTTCCAGGCTCGCCCTCATAACACATGGATTACAGCCACTTAAATTATAATAAATGGGTTTTTTTTTCATGTCATCTGTATTATGGGGCATCAGAAATGCAGATAAGTGAGTCCATGTGTTATATTTTAAATGAGTGAAACACTTCCTTCTTCTTCTTCTTCAACTGAGTCCATGTGTTATAATTTAACGGAGTCCATGTGGCATCAGAAATCCTTTCCTAGTATTTGTTGATCCTGTGTTTTCCTTAATTCTTCTGGAAAAAAGAATGATAATTTTAATTTTTAATTGAAGTTATAAATCATGTGGCAATTGATTATGAGTTTCAGGTCCTTTTAATTTTGAAGCAGCAAAGACAAAGGGAAGCTTGCCCACACTGCACCTCAATCCATACAGCTGGTCAAAGGTAGAATGATTTCTTCTCATAGTTATGTCCCGGGTTGAGTATCTATGTAATTCATGAATTACTAATTGTATGATTATGTTTTGCATGATAGGTTTCCAATATTTTATATTTGGATTCTCCTGCTGGTGTGGGGTTTTCATACTCGGAGAATGAAACTGATTACAAAACCGGAGACATTAAGACTGCCTTGGATACACATGCCTTTCTCCTTAAGGTAGTTAAGGAAACAACTGGGAAATTTTGACATGATATTTGAATCAACAAGTCTTTATTCTTCCCAATTTTCTTACATGTCTACCTTTTTTCTTTCAACAAACCAGTGGTTTGAGCAATACCCCGAGTTCCTTCCTAACCCATTCTTCATTGCTGGAGAGTCATATGCTGGAGTTTATGTGCCTACTCTTGCTTATGAAGTAATGAAAGGTAGTAGTTGTGTCCTTAAAGTGTTGAATAAATGTGTTAGAATCACAAATAAGGTTCAGTTTCTTGATCTTCCACAGGAATTGATGCTGGTGTGAAGCCAAATCTGAATTTCAAGGTCTTTAATCTTTAAGTGATAAATTTGTGTTTTCAAGCATGTGGCCGCGATCTTAAAGTCATTGTGTGCAGGGTTACATGGTTGGAAATGGTGTTACAGATGAAAAATTTGATGGCAATGCTCTTGTTCCATTTGCACACGGAATGGGTCTTATCTCAGATGATCTGTTCGAGGTGAAAATAAACGCCTCAATTATAGCAAGGTCACTCAGTGACTCGTTATCATTTGATCATCTTAATGGACCATTAAATTAATTGCTTGTGGTTTTGATTTATGAAACATGTAAATATAGTTTACACTTTCTGCCATATCTAGACAATTTTTAAGTTTTTTTAATGACATTTGGTGCTTTTTCATAAAAAGCTAATTTTCATTTTTCTCTGAATGCAATTGACTTATCCAGATGTTGATTCTGTTTTGTTCTCAATTTGAAATAACTTATTTTCTTTCTCATATCATTTATGGTAAATTGAGAGTGAGCTTGGAGAAGTGGTAAACTTGTTCCTTTGTGACTGAAAGGTTTTATGGAGAATGGTTTTAAGCTACCGACCTCAACCAGTTTGGGATAAAGATGTTGTTAATGTTAATGTTGATCATTTATGGTAAAATGAGGTGACCTGTCAATGTAGATGCATCATGCATTATTTTCTTTGAAATAAAAGCAATGTGCATTATTTAAGGGCAAGTGCTGTTGTCTTTTAAATATGTTTCGTTTAATCAGTGGTACTTGCTGCTGCAGGCGGTTAATAGTGATTGCAATGGGAATTTCTATAATCCACTCAGTGATAATTGTTCTAGCAAGCTTGCAAAAGTTGATAAGGTGATATTAACTATATAACAATACTGGTAGGAAATGAGCTAATGATGAATTTGGCACTCATTGACGATTCTTGCTATTTTAGGACATCGATGGTTTAAACATATATGACATTCTAGAACCATGCTATCATGGCACAGAGGCACAGGAGATTTCACCGTCGTATATTAGGTTGCCGACGAGCTTCCGGAAGTTGGGCGAGACTGAGAGACCTCTTCCTGTGAGGAAAAGAATGTTTGGTCGTGCTTGGCCGCTAAGAGCACCTGTGAGAGATGGAATTGTACCAACTTGGCCGCAACTGATGAATAGCAACGATGTCCCATGCACTGTAGGTTGCTTTACTACTATCTATCTTTACCATTTAACATCTACTTCCCTGCTACCAATTGATTTTCATTGCATGATTGTTGATACTTGTGTATACCTCTAAACTACTTATTCTTTATTGCCAAAAACAATAAAGAACTACTAATTCTTTCATCTTTAGTGAAGTAACTAAAGCTGATAGCTAAATTATAAAATGATGAAAATAGTCCAGAAATAAAGAATATGCTCAAAGTGTTAGTAAGAGAAACTTAAATGCTAAAATGAAAAGCACTACTAAAAGATGTCTTATCTTGTTCTAAACCTTGTATATCTGAAAGAATGCCTGTTCATTAATGTTGGTGCTCAGATAAGAAATAAAACCAGATTGTAGAGATATCTGAAGTGGGTATTTGAACTGGGTCGGCCCTTTAGAGATATCTGAGCACAAAATTGTGTCCTCAGAAAACTAAGCTTTAGCTTCTAATAGTGGTGCCTTAAAAGTCATTATTTAAGGGTTTTTAAGTTATAGTTCATGGCCTACTAACATTGAAGCTAACTTACTGCACAGAAACAATTTTTTTTAATCCTTCCCACTTAATATAATATAGTTTAGAAGAAAAAGTCTTTGTGACAAATATTTCCCAATTGAAGGGAGCAATATTTTCTTTTCACTCTATCTTATTACGTCATATCTTCTTTGATGAAATGTTGTTCGGGTTATATAAACATGATGTGATTGTCATCGCTTTTATAGTTTAAATTGTCGTAGTACTTGTTCATTGGATGTTTAACAAGTAAGAATATCCAATATTATTATCTTTAGGATGATGAGATTGCGAACACATGGTTGAACAATGAAGCAGTCAGGAAAGCAATTCACACTGCACAGGTGAGGTTTCTAGTACGATACCTGTCCTGTGGATATGAAAGCACTAAATCGCGATCTTTTGATGAAACAGAAAAGTTTGGTCAGTAGTTGGGTGTTATGCACGGACAAAATTTCGTTCAATCATGATGCTGGGAGCATGATCAAGTACCACAAGAACCTAACTTCTAGAGGATATCGAGCACTTATTTTCAGGTGAATTTTCAGCATAACAACATTTTTACATTTATGGTAGCCAAGACTATTCCATTGCTACACATTTAGATGCAATTCATTGATCCGGTAGATTGTATGTGTTAGAGTATAATATAAATCATTAAAAGTCCGTCACCCAACACCTTAAGCTTTTGGGTTGAAGTGGTTCTTTACATGGTATCAGAACTTTAGTGATCATGAGGTCACGAGTGCGATCCTCACCGCCCCCCACTTTCAGGTGGAATTAAGAAAAGCACAAGGCAGACCAATAATAGGCTTGTGCCATATCCACGCTTTAAGCCCAAAAGGTCTCTTGCGTTAGGGGGTGTGTTAGAGAATATAATAAAAATCATTAAAAAGACCTTCACTCAACACCTTAAGGTTTTGGGTTGAAGTGGTTCTTTACAGTATGGAATATGAGAAGGAAAAGTTGGAAATTTTTCACCTTTTCCTTTTTCCATCAATACAATTGTCCTTGGCCTTCTTTGTGACTACTGAGAAAGCAAGTATATTATGTGAATATGTTTTAGTATAGCTACAGGAAAATGTTAAATCAGTTATTTATTTATTCGATTTGAAGTTATTAGGAACTGAAATCAGAAATGTTCCGCCAATTCGGTTAGAGGCTTCAACTAATTAACTGTCACTGTCGCCGAGACTGACTCAGGCCCTACCCATCTATGTTCATCCCTATTTCGTCTAACATACACCTTGGTGACAAGGGGTTTACTAACAGAAGCTTCCAAAGAGTGTACTTCTAATTTATTTTACCATGCTATATGAACGTCTCATTTTACCAGAAGCTTTCTTCCAATTTAGTGTGCTTCTAATTTATTTCACCATGCTATATGTATGTTTCATTTAATGTTTTCCTCTCTTTGGCTTTTGATTTATTTATAGGAGAAATTTTTAGATTTTTGTCATGGACTGTGTCAAAAGTAGCACTTTGTTAGGTGCTTAACATTTTGAACTTCATAGCCATTTGAAAACTGCAGGATTCAAGTATATTTTAAGGGTTTTATCGTCTATCATTGGACATGCTTACGACAGTTTACTATGTCCACACAAGAAAGTGCTGAAAATTTTAGACTAACTTATATAGTCACTGTTATCTTTGATAATTGCTTTAAGTAATGATCTTTTTTCGGGTGTTATTTGATAGAAAACTTAGGGAAATATTTTTCTCATTTCGTTGGAGATAGCTATCTCATTTTATACACTCATCGAATTTTGTGCCAGCTTTTTCCATTTTTTTTCCTTTTGTTTTAAAGTGTAAACCCCACATATTTATCTCACACACATGATAGAATTATCTCAAGCAACATGAGATTAATAACTCCCAAAAACTTATATAAGTTTAACATTTCTGGCAGTGGTGATCATGACATGTGTGTTCCTTTCACGGGGAGTGAAGCTTGGACGAGATCAGTTGGGTACAAGATTGTTGATGAATGGAGGCCTTGGTTATTCAATGGTCAAGTTGCTGGGTACTTCTACTTCCTTTTCCCTCTTATCCTTCTTAATGAATCTTCAAATGTTTTAATCACTTAAATGGAAGGGACCTTGTTTGAAATTCTGGGGTTGTTTCTGACATGGTTTATAATAAATCCAGATAAAAAGATGATTTTCTTTTAAGTATCATTATGAAGCATGCTAGAACACATTTTCTGGTATTGGATCTATGAATACATGCTATCAAAATATGCCCCATAAATGTGACCAATCTTGACTATACAATTGAGTTAATTATCTTTATTGCTTGCAGGTTTACACAAGGATACGACAACAATCTTACTTTTATGACCATTAAGGTTTGTGTAAGAGGGTTTACATTTTTGCAGCTATTATACATACAACAGTCAAATACTTGTTCATATATATATATATATATATATATATATTTTTTATTTACAAACTCTTGTCAAACTTGAAATTTGATACCTCATCTGATAGCCATTAGATAAAAAAAGATCAATGGTGTCACATGCTTACAAATCTGAGTCGTTAATCTTTTTTGATCTAATGGCTCTCAAAAAATTTGTCAAATTTCAAATTTATATATATATATATATATATATATATATATATATATATATATATATGAAAGCATTAAATATGAGGAATCATAGCCATACAAAATATGAAAACATTAAATGTGGGGAATCATAATTATACACCTGTCATTGTTGTACATAAAGGGGCTATAGCAATGATTTTAACATATATGAGTAATACTTTTCTTATGTTGCATAAGAAAAGTGTTATCTCCTACTCAAATAATAAATAGGAGAGAGAAAAGAGTTGGAGATGAGAGAAAAAAATTCTTGTCATATACATATATATAGGGGTAACTTATATTAACGTAAAATGATGCTTGTCATATATATATATATATATATATATAAAAATAACCTGAGATTGGTTGGTTTGGTCTTATTTGATACTATTGTATTACATTGGTACAGGGAGCTGGGCATACTGTTCCGGAATATAAACCACAAGAGGCTTTGGATTTTTATAAACGCTTTCTCGCTGGATTGCCAATATGAGAGGGGGAGAGAGAAGATGGAGTAATGCAGCTTTGGATTATCTTTTAGAGGGAGGATATTCTTACTATCAAAATTTTCTACTACCAACTTACTACCTATCTAATCACCATTGAATCAAAGAGAGAGAATATTAAAAAGTTTTTGAAAAAAGAGAAAATGTTGATTCAATGGTGATTAAATAGGTAGTAAGTTGGTAGTAGAAAATTTTGGTTGTAAGAATATCCCTCCTCTATCTTTTATACTCTATTAATGATCCAAACGAGATGTTATATCTGTATCCTATGTTTACCTCACTAATTTATTACCACAATCAATGTACTTTCTGTATTTAAAATATGACTTATGGCAATTTACCTATTACAATTTTTATGATAATTTTTTTAACATGAATATTAGGTTAGTTGATTGATGAATCCAAATAAAAAGTAATAAAAAATTGAGGATCCTTCACTCATTGTAAGAAACATCTATCGTCAATCTATTTAAAGTCTTGTTTTATTACTTTTCTTCCGGTAAGTTTTGATTGACTTTTTCTGTTTGTGTTATACTTTGGGTAACTTTTATTCTTACATAAGCATCTAAAGTTCTTTGAACAATATATTCAAACTATCATTTTTTCATCTGTTTAGCCACTAGTACAACACTTACTTTTTGTCGAATATTTTGATTTCTCATTCTATTCATTCTTATATGACAACACATTCACCTTAACATTCTCATTTTTGCTACTCATATTTTATAATCATATTGCTTATGTATTGGCCAAAATTCAGTTTCATATAACATTGGAGCAGTTATAATTGTTCATAAATTTTTTTTTTAGCCTTGTAATGATTTTGCAATTACACAAAAATCCTCACTATGTCATTTCATCTAATCTACTCTGTTATTATAATTTACGTCTCATTAATCTATTCCCCTTTTTGCAATATTGATCCATCATCTTTCTTTGGTAACTTGTGTCCTAGCATATCCATAAGATCTTGATCTCAATTTATTGTCGTAGTAAACTCATTTCATATATTTCAATCTTATTTCAACTTAATGAAAATCTTTTAGAATCCAATGTTTTTTTTTCTTTTTTTTACAAAATCTAATTTTATGTTAATTCCTGTCTTGATTTCATTAATAAACATAATATCATATGCAAATAGCGTATATCATGACACTTTATCTAGAATATTTTTTGTTAATTCATCATGGTAAAAGGACAAGGACTCAATGTAATTTCCAGTTCAATCTCTTCATACTTATTAAATTGTAATAAATTGAGAATGATTTTGTCATTGCAATTTCAAATTCAAATTCTGGATATAAAACCACATTAGTATTTAAACACAGAATTTATTATTTAAATATTATGAAATATATAACTTGGGCCACCTTAATTGGTAATTTCTTGGTTCTACTTGGCAATGACAATTTGTCTCATGAACCTAGTTAGTCACCACAAGAGATTAGATAATTAGAGCATAATCTAGTAAATTTATTGTATTAATGAATGGTTTCTTGTTATCCCATATGCTTTTATTCCATTTTGGTGCATTGACCTATATTGCCATCCTATATTACCAAAGGCAGAGTTGGTGTAATTAAGCAAATCTATATAAAATAAAAAAAATCACTCCCCGTTAAACTCGACTAGCGAGTGTGGGTGGAGAAAAATCCTTGTCACGCATTGAATCAAAGAGAGAGAATGTTATAATTGCAAAGAAAAAAATGTTTCCTGATGCAATGGTGATTTCAGCCATGAAGGAACAGTTTTTACTACTGCTTCGGTTCGCCCCTTATAATTAAGCAAATCTATATATATTAAAAAAAAAAAAAAGTTAAACTGATATGCTATTAGGTCCTCTTCTTGACCCAAAACTAGACATCTCAGGGTACAAAAGAGTGTAATCAATTTTTGAAGGGCCATTTCTATTCTTAAGCTTGGGATCTCTATTTCTTTGCATGATCCTTTCTTCAATCTCCCTTAGTTCTTCTTTGAACTCAGCAAATCTGTTTTGAATCAATTCATTGTCTATCCACCCAGGTGATGATGACTTGCAACCCAAGTAAACTTCATCACAAGTGTGGTGTAGGAAATCTTCCAATGCCAAAGCAAGACTCATCTCAAACCTTTCAGGTAACATCTTGATGAAAAACTTATCCGGGTCCTTGAGGAACTCACCAAACTCAATTGTTCCTTCTTTTGGAATGAACTTCCTGCATAATGTTGGAAGATTTGGAGGGTAACCATTGTATGCATATTGGCCATAGTTTAGACATGCATGTTTAGCTGAAGAAATCCATATGAGAGTTGTTAATGCTTCTACAAGGTTTGAGAGTGTTGTCATTTGATACCACCCTATGTCACTGTGCTTGTCACCATGTCCAAGAGTTCTAATTTCTGACCACCAGGCTTGGAGTTCAATATCATTCTTGATGGCATCATCATTTGTGTAGAAGAATGAGCAATAGTCCTTGACCCATTGTTTTATGGCTACCCATATTTCAAGCCCATCAGTGGCATAGGGATAATCCAGCAAAAGAAGTTGAATCCCAGTGGGGTTATTTATGTCTGGATCTTCTACAGCCATGCCCCTACAAAATCAATTGTTGTTGTTGGACTAGCATATTTGAGTGCATGTGATGGTGAAAGTGGGTAAGTCTCACATTGGATAGATTAGAGAAAGATTTAGAGCTCATCTTTAGTGCTTGGGGAGTAAAAGTGGGACTCAGTGACATTAATCATAAAGGAATATGAGAAGGTTATATTTATAATTTTTTTGTTTACAAATTATATTATATCTTATACTACAACACAAAGAAATAGTGTTGTTTGTAAAAATAGAATAAAATAAATTTATCAATATAACTCTCCACAAAGAAATAAGTAGAAGAAATACATATAGATGAATTATTTTTTTTCAACTTTTGTAAATGATGCATTGAGTTTTTAGTACTAAAATGAATGAGAAAGAGTAGAATGAAATTACCATGTTACAGTTAGATATTTTATGACAAGATAGAGGAAATTTTTTATTCCATTGTATAGAAAGTGAACACAATGGTAAAGAGATTAGTAAGCAATAAATTGATTCCATCCCATATACTTAAATTAGGAGAAAAAAATATTAAAGTATTGGATGAAAGGAGATGGAATAAATTTCATGAGGGAATATTTATTCATTTTTAAACCATTAAAATAATAGTAATTAATGTTATTCATTTCATCCATTTTCATCAGTCCAAACATAGTTTCCAGGTGAAAGATGTCTTGAAAATTGAAACCTTGTAAATGAAAGTAGTTTCTAATGTACCTTTTGAGTAGATCAGCCGGAAGTCCTTGTTCATCAAACCTCCACTCTTTATAAAGTTCACAAGATATTTGCATACATACTTCACCAGGAAATAATATTCTCTCATGAATTCCTCCTGAGTTTATAAGGATAAGTCTTGCTAAGGCATTTATGTGCATTGTGTCTTTGAAATGAGGATTCAATATCCTATGGATTGGATGCATAACACTTAGCCTTCTTTTGGTGGCAATGATAAATGGTTCAACAACTGCATGTGTGTATAACCTGCATAATTTTTCATTGCATAAGACTTGAATGGCTCAAATAATGATAATAGAGTGTGTTAGTTTTTTTGTCTGGATTACTTATTTCTTTAGATTTTGGAAGCTCCATGTTTCCACATACAAAGGGTCCTTGTTGTAAACGTAGAAGATAAACATAAAAGCTCCATGCTAGAAACAATTTCTTATTTTGGGGTTAATTGCTTAGAATTAAAAGAATTAGCAGTGCTATAGCATCTCGGTTTGAGTCCGAGACTCTGAGTAGCAGCACGACATCTTATCTTCTATCTTCTAAAAGAGTAAGTCCTTATTTATACTGAATTCAATTCCTTCATTATCTTATGCTAGCTAATGATCCTTTTCCATATTAATATCTCCTATAAAATAAACAAATTCTTAGGAATTCTACTGGTGCACCCATATTTTAGACAATAGAAAAGGGCAAAGAATTTTTGTCAAGTAAAAATTTAGATATTAGCATTAGAATTTTACTAATAGTGATTGCAGAGAAAGATTTTAACTCACCAATGAGTAATTAGTTGATGGTAAACAGCATCATTAGCTAAAACATGAGCTTTAGCTAGCTGCCAAAATGCTGCTTGTATTCCTTGTTTGGCTGGAAGAAAAATTCTTTGAATTTCATGTATAAAAGATGAGCCTGGCAAGCTAAGTTCTATTACTAATGGCTTAAGCATGCCATCACTCCTTAAGAATAGTAGTGTTCTTGATGCATAAGCACAAACCCCATTTGTGTTTATTCTGTTCAAATATGGAATGAGATAGTCATGATGGTCCAGCATGAATATTCTTCTCTGTTCCATTGCCTGAAACAATGGAAAAGTACATAAGTTTTACCATTTGCATTTTAATTTTCTGATTTCTGAGCTTCCAAAAGAATTAAAAAAACTGTTATGATTAAAAAGGAAAGTGTATGAAGCATTTGGATTATTTAATATCTCCTGAGAGAAGTAAAAAAAAGAAAAAAAAATGCTGATATTCTCAAATGTCAACGGTTTCAGATTTCTGTTAGTTACCTGAGGAAATGTCCATCCTTCAAGCTTCTGTTCTATGATTGATCTTCTTATTGAACTCTTTACTCCGAACTTGTTTTCTGGTGGGAATGTCTGAAAGGTTAATTGAAACCAACAATGATCAGGCAAAATTTTTGAGTTTATATATCCGTTTGATTACACAATCAACAATTAAAATATCATTTTATTCACTTGATGGAAAAATCAACATTCACTTCATATTCTAAGGTCTAAATCATCCTTCATGCTTTGGTAGTAGGAATGTTCTTAGTTGTGGCAGATTATTTGCACCAGAGTGTAACATTGAAATTGCTTCTACTATAATCTTAAAGAAGTTCCAAAGATACAGATTCATAACACAGCTGTTTCAATTAGGTCATGTGTGTAAACAAGAGATGAAGAATATAATAGTATCACTATTGTACTAATGAAGCATGTGATGAATTTCTTCTACTTCTAGACAACAAGAAAAAGGCAAACTCTAAGGTAAGGGTGAGAGTCAATTTGTTCGTAGCCTTATCTTTGCATTTTTTATGAAAAGGCTATTTATCAGACTCAAACGTGTGACCTTCCGATCATAAGAAATAATTTTACCGCTGCTCCAAGTCCCATTCTCAATTATTTCTATATAACTTGCCAATAATATTTCAAGTCATTGTTTAATGTAATATTCTCTACGTTATACATCATGACAAAAGAGATTATTTCTTAAGCCCATTTCATGTGTATGAAGTACCTTCAAGCACTTGATTTTAACAGGGTGAGTTCCTGCAAGCATTTGTCTTCCAAACTCCATATCATCTTCCCAAGCCCATTCATTTTCTGAAATGAAAAAGATATCTCAGAAAACAATGTCATAAAACTATTTTGTTATCAATTAGTAGTTTTGATAGAACACTAATTCTCCTTCCTTTGAGTTAAGGAGAGAAAACTCCAAATTTAACTAAGTTCACCAAATGATAAAATTTTCCAATGAGTTATGTTTGCCATCTAAAGGCTTATTTAGTAGTTCATAGTATAAAATTCAACTCCAAAACTAACTAACTAACAATGTGATAAGGTCCAACCAACAACCACAGTGACGAAAAGGAACAAGAACTTAAGTATTTGTATAATTTGGATCAATATCTCAGCCTATCACCTTAATACCAGTAAAAACAGCTATTATGTGTCCAAACAAGAAGAGTCACACAGCTCAACAATTACAAGGAAATCAACAGAAACAGATTACTGGAAAGTAAATGACAAGGAAATGAAATGATAATTGTGAAGCTGTTGGAGAGGCTCCACTCTCTCCCAAGTCACAAGGTTCTTGATTCTTATTTCAAAAGATACCCATTCTCCAACTGCATCCCTCATTTATTCCCTCCATCCACGTTTTGGTGCATGCCCTCATTCTGTTGCAACAGAATCTCCAATTGGTTTGCTGAGTCAGCCAAAGGAGTTAATGGGCTTTGGTTGATTGGGCTTTCACCACTTCCACCTTTATCTTCATTTGTCATCCACACTCTCCTTCCCTTGTCTCTCTTGTAAACCTGATTGTGCTTGGGCTTTTTGGGCTTATTGGGCTGGGTCTTATCAATACTCCCCCCAATTTAAGGACCTTGTCCTCAAGGTTGAAGTGGGGGAACTGTTTGTTGATGGAATCAAAAGGCTCCCAAGAGTTTTCAAAGTCAGGAAGGTGCAGCCACTTAAGAAGAACTTGCAATTCCCCTGTATCAGTCAACCGCCACTGAATCAGTTCTTCCGGCTGGACACATAACTCCCATTCAGCAGATAATGCTGCTGGTAACGGCTGTGCATTGGCCACCGGTGTAGTGGCCTTTTTGAGGAGAGAAACGTGGAAAACCGGATGGACCAAACAACCTTGAGGAAGTTGAAGTTTATAAGCTGCCGCTCCGATTTTCTCCACAACCGTATAAGGCCCATAATATCTGGGACTTAGCTTCTCATTGACCCTCCGTGCAATAGACTTCAACCGATAAGGTTGTAGTCGCAAATAGACGAGATCTCCTGGAACGAAATGGACATCCCTGCGATGTTGGTTAGCGTGGACAGTCATACGGTCCTGAGCTTGGACAAGATTATGTTTCAAATCAAGTAAGATGTGATCCCTGGCAACCAGGGAAGAGAGAGAGCATCAATTGTAGAAGATGAGTGCTCACCCCTCAACAAATTGGGGGGGTCGCGGCCATAGAGAGCCTTGAAGGGGGACATACCCGTGGAGGCCTTGTAAGTGGTGTTGTACCAATATTCTGCCCAATGGATCCATTTGACCCATTGTTTAGGCTTGGGCCCACAGAAACATCTCAGGTAAACCTCTAAACACCTATTGACCACCTCTGTCTGGCCATTGGTCTGGGGGTGGTAAGCCGTACTATAGTGCAATTTGGTGCCTGCACCTTTGAACAAATCTGTCCAAAAAGAGCTCATAAAGACTCTATCTCTATCAGAGACAATAGTGATAGGAAACCCATGAAGCCGGACAACCTCCTTAACAAAAACTTCTGCCACATCCTTGGCTGTATAGGGATGTTTAAGGGGTAGGAAGTGTGCATACTTAGTGAGGCGATCCACAACAACAAGTATCGAGTCAAACCCCATAGCCTTTGGCAATCCCCCAATGAAATCCATAGAAATGTCAGCCCACACCGTCTCAGGGATAGGTAAGGGTTGTAGCAGCCCAGCTGGGGTGCAATTTTGGGCCTTATTTTGCTGGCAAATGACGCAGGCAGCCACGTAATCCTGGACAGCCCGCTTCATACCCTCCCAATAGACCAATCCCGCTAGTCTTTTGTATGTACGAAGGTACCCAGAATGTCCTCCAAAATTGGAATCATGAAATTCATGAAGCAAGTTGGAAATAAACCTTGAAGTCTTTGATAAAACTAACCTGTCATTGTAATATAGTTTACCGTTTCGCAAGGAAAATCCCTGATGAGCATCTTTATCAAGGAGTAAATCCTGCATAATTTCCCTCAGTTTAGAATCAGCTTGCTGCTCCAACTCCAGGTCCTCCAAAACTGGTAGGTGAAGTCGAGTGATGCTGGCCAATTGTTCTTGTCGTGAGAGTGCATCAGCGACCAAATTCTCCTTGCCTGGGTAGTACTGTATTTCAAAGTCAAACCCAAGTAATTTCACAGCCCATTTCTGCTGGTCTTCGTTTAATACCACCTGATCCGTTAAAAACCTTAGGCTCTTTTGATCTGATTTAATAATGAAATGCCTTCCCATCAGATAATGCCTCCATTTTTGGACAGCAAAGACTATGGCCATGAGCTCCTTCTCATATATTGACTTTCCTTGCGCCCTTGTTGAGAACCCTTGGCTCAAAAACGCAATGGGTCTATTATCCTGCATCAAGACAGCCCCTATTCCTTTTCCCGAAGCATCCGTTACCACTGTGAACGGCTTGGTGAAATCAGGCATTGCCAAAACAGGAACCGTACACATTTTCTCCTTTAATAACTCAAAGGTCCGCCCTGCCTCTTCAGTCCACCTAAAGGCATCCTTCCTAAGCAGCTCCGTCAAAGGTTTGGCTATCTTTCCGTAATCCTGCACAAACCTCCTATAATACCCCGTGAGGCCAAGAAAACCTCTCAACCCCTTGATATTCTTGGGCACCGGCCATTCCTTCATAGCCCTGACTTTATTAGGATCCGCGCTAACTCATGGGCTGTTATAACATGCCCCAGATATTCCATCTGACCTTTACCAAAACTACACTTTTTCCTATTGCACACCAAGGACTGTGACCGCAAAACTTCGAACACCAGACGCAGGTGCCCCAAATGCTCTTCTTTGCTTTTGCTGTATATCATAATATCATCAAAAAAAACCAAAGCAAATTTTCTGAGAAAGGGTCGAAGAACATCATTCATGAGGGCCTGAAACGAAGAGGGTGCGTTGGTCAGGCCAAAGGGCATTACCAAATACTCGTAATGTCCTTGATGCGTCCTAAAGGCTGTTTTGGGTATGTCTTCCTCCCGCATTCTGATCTGATGGAAACCCGACTTCAAATCGAGCTTCGAAAAGATCATTGAGCCCCCAAGCTCATCCAGCAACTCATCAACCACCGGAATAGGGAACTTATCAGGGATGATCAACTTATTCAGGGCCCTGTAGTCGACACAAACCCTCCAGCTCCCATCTTTTTTTTTAACCAGGATCATCGGACTAGAGTAAGGACTGGTGCTTGGTCTGATCAGCCCATCCCCTAACAATTCTGCCACCAAACTCTCAATCTCAGACTTTTGATAATGGGGGTACCTGTATGGACGTATGTTTGGTGCCATGCTTCCTGGCTTTAAATTTATGGCATGATCGTGTGTCCT
>JAVKPL010008513.1:0-33584 GCA_032173675.1 Gastrolobium villosum | reverse complement strand
GTGTTATGTGTGTCCCCTTTGGTTTGGTTGGTCTTGCTATGTTATTATTCAAGAGAACTCAGAAACAAACTGACGGTTGTGATTTTAGAGAGAGAAGTGAGAAATCTTAGGAGAAGGGAGGGGGGGGAGAAGTGCTAATTCAGAACGAGGGGGAAGGGAAGGGTACCCCTAATTAGGGGCAACATGTCACTTTAGTGGCATTTATCCTTTAGTGAGACCCGATATGATTTTTATCTGAACCGTCGTCAAAATTTTACCCGGAAACCCCCAAGACTATAACCTTAAGTAATTAACATTAATTTTGTCTAATTATCGTGTTCATATCTTAAAAATCTGATTAGTCGATCACAGGTCCACTAACAGTTGTTTAATTGCACTGTAGTCTTTTTAGTGTTCTTAACTGTACCCGGATTTCATAATCTTCTTAAGTTTAACAATATTTGTCTAATTATGACTTGTTAGGAATATATTGGTCTTTATTTTCATTTTATCATCTTTTTCCCATTTCGAAATTCTACCAGCTGCTTCTACAGCAGTACAAAATACCCGACATAAGTGACTTTTCAGAAATACCCCAATATGGGTATCAATCTTCAACATTTCATATAATTCATGATGTTTATATCATTAGATTAGCTCTCTAACTCAGATTTGCTAGATTGGAGCTATTCTACAGACTGTTACTGCGTCAACAGTCAAAAACAACAGCTGAAAACTCAACTGTTCAGACTACCCCCAATATGGATATCAAACTTCATAAAATCTCATGCTTACATCATTTATGATATTCATATCTTTAGGATAGCTCTCTAACTTAAGTTCACTATACTGGAGTTATTCTACGGTGTATTACTGTGTCAGCAGTCAAAAACATCAAATGAAAATTCACCTGACTGGAGTACCCTCAATATGGGTATCCAAATTCTTAGAATTTTATTCTCATTCTATTTATGATCATAAGGTCCTCGTCATAACCTTCTAATTTAAAAACTATGTAATTAGGGTTATTATAGTGAACTTCAAAAATTTTAGCCAAAGTTTACATAGCTGGTCACGAGCTTAAATAAAATCAGAATTGTAATAGTTCGGAGGCAGCACTTAATTTTTTTTCAAGACTTCTATGACTGATCAAGTATTGAAAAGAACTTTGTTTAACTACTTTTGCTGAAAATCTGATTTATTAATTGGAGTTTAAAAGTGTCTATTCATTAATGGAATGTAATCAACTTTGTGGGATAAAGTTTGATTGTCATGGTTAGTTCATAATCTCACAAAAGGCAGAGGGGGTGAGAATTCCAAATTCTGAAAGGACGGCTAATGTAAATGCAAACATTGCAATATTATTAACTTTTTTTTAAAAAAAAAATAGTAATATTCCTAAGATTTGTTTTAGAATTAAATTATTATTATTTTAATTAATGATGTACCTATGGCAGAATATACTCATAAGTTACATCTCTCAATGACCTAGGTATTTCAATCAGTGACACTGAGATCCACATATGCTGGAAATTTCCAACTAGGAGTTTCCACTAAATCACACTAAGATTTTAATTTCAATCAGTGACGTATGTTTAGATTTTAGACATCTATCTACCAAAAAAAATAAAAATAAAAATAAAAATAAAAACAAAAACAAAGACAAAGAGCAACTCTTTTTTTAGTATGGTCCCCTTTGCAAATTGAATAAGCTTCCAAACTTTATTATCAACAGAACCACTAATAAGGTTGGATAACCTTTTTATGCACAAAAGTGTATAATGATTGGGTTTCCTTGGCTAATACCGTAAGTAGGCCAAAAGCCCCATAGCATTTTCATTTGAAAACAATTCCATTGAGGTAGTAGAAATACAATACAAATTTACTTTCACAATTTTATAAGGTATATTAATATCAATAAAAAAGTGTTCTGAACAATGTCGCACTTCAAATCCTTAACCCATGACAACTGTCACACGTGTGCAACGTGGAAATGAGTCGCTCAGGCGTGCAGCTTGCCTTGCCGGAGAGTCATTGGTTGTTGAACTGTGATATCCAGATATATTTGTTTAATAATTCACGTGTGATATAATTAATTTTTCTACAAAGCCGTTATTTTTTTTGAAAAAGAAAATAATTTGCAGTATACGTGGTGATAATTTGTGGATTCGCTTATCACTATCTAATCTAGTCTAGAAGAAATGAAACTCGAATTATCCTCAGTTCCATATTGTGATTTTGATTCTGACTATACGTAACATCTAATCAGTTAGGCTTTACTTGTCAAGAATGTACTAAAAAAAATGTGATGTGTATATGTTGATGAAATCAGCCACACGGTTTGTTGAATTTTTTTTTGTTGGATTTTATAAAAGTTATTTTATAGAAAAAAGTGATTGTGTTATGTTATAGAGATTCGTTTTGCGTGCCATAAATTTTTTTTTTTACTTGGAAAGATGTGGGTCTCACAAAATATTATGCATAGGAAACTTGTTGTGGTAACGTTAAATGACAAATACAAATTTTTTTTTTCTCTTCTGATCTTAGTAGAATACTAAAATATTTGTTTTTAGTCTTGTGTTTACTTTTTTTTTTTTTTTTTTCTCGCATGCGTTGGCACGCGCACGGGGGAAGAACGAAGAATGACGCGGCATACGAAATTTCTAAGGCACAAGGTTTGTAAAGTCAATCTGGCGAAAAAAATTTTTTTTCCTAGAAATTATGGTTTAAATGTTTGGTAAAATTCCATAGAGAAGTTGAGAAAATGTGTTGGTTGTAGTTTGATTGATTTTTTCATCCTAGTTTTTTGACCCGTATACGTGATGTTTAGTTGTATACGTAACAAGAATAAACATTATAAATTGACAAGTCTTCCCTCTCATTTGGGTGTATTTTCGCTGCACGTTTAAAATTTATCCAGTTCATGGCATACGTGAGATAAAAATAATCACAACTAATATTTTTGTATTAATTGATGCAAAACTTACAACTAATTAATGTTGCATATCCATTGTGTCGTATGGATAGTAAAAATTAGAAATTTATGTCAAAATAACAATATATCACACGATGAAGCTTTGGTTTTTCATCCAAAATGAGATATGAGAGAATTTTAAAGTTTAGGATGAAAGATGTTCTGGTTAGTTCAAATGGCTGTCTAGTGGGACCACTATCATCTTGCATGTAGAGCACATGACAACCTTGCTTATTGTCCTCTTACATTTTCCATGCATGCATGACTCTTTACGCGTTATAGGTCAAGTAGCCTCACACCTAGTGCAGCCCACAGGGCTGAAAATAGTTATGGTGTCATGCTTTGTGCACTAGTTTCGTCACTATCGATCTTCTCCATTCATTCTCCATTATTGTTACTGTGCTGAACTCTCACTTCCGCCATGGTTGTAGCCCTTAAACACTTCTCCCTTTTTGGACCCTCAGCTCTAATGAGGTTATTATACAGATAAATGAGAGTTTTTATTCATACCAGTGCTTCACTCATCTCCCTTAGATGGGTAAACTTTAACTTCTTGGGACATAGATTTGTAGCCTCATAATCTAATTCAGCTCGAGAGAGAGAATCTTTTTTGCTTTATCCATTAGGGATGGTTTAACTAAAATAAATAAATCAAAATTAGGACGTGTGAGATAAAATCAAATTTAGTAATAAAATATCTCCACTTCATCAATATCGATCAAGTATATGTGAGATAAAAAAATTATTGCAACTAATATTTTTGTATTAATTAATGCAAAAACTTACAACTTATTAATGATGCATATGCCATTGTGTTGTATCAATAGTAAAAATTAGAACTTTATGTCAAATTAACAATATTTCATAAAGCTTTGTTTTTCAATCCAAAATGAGATGAGAGATTTTTAAAGTTGAGTATACAAAAAAAGAGAGGGTTTCTTAACTAAGGATGGTTTAGCTAAATTAAGAAAAATAAAATACTTGCAACAATTAGGCTTGATTTCTATATAACTCTTCTTTTGTAATGCTAAGGGCTCGTTTGGTGGACATGATAGGATAATAGTAGGATATGATATGGGGCTGATAAGCCCATATAATGTCCTGTATTTGATGAGCACCTGATTAGCGATATAATAAGATTATGTAGAAGGAGAAAAGAAAAAGAAAAAAGAAAATATAATGCAATAAACACATATATATTGGATAGTGTGGGAATATATTGGGTAGAGTGAAGATGTATTGGGCATCCAATATTGATATCCTATCCTGTTGAATTCGAACCCAGCTCCCCCATAGGATAAAAAACCATGTATTGAATAGGATAAATGAGACAATAGGATAAGCTAATAATATCTCATTGACACTCCAAACAAGAGATAAAAGTAGGATATGATAAGTTATCCTATCCTATCTTGCTTATCAGGTGTTCCAAATAGGCACTAAAGGTTAGCTCAAGAAATATGAATCTCAAGATGGATGAATTGCCAAAAGAGCAAGTATTCGAACCCCGAAGAGGATCTTGGGGGTTAGAGTTAAATAATTACCATGCTACTCGACTTAGTATTAGTCTGGGCTCCCTTTTCTTGACCCGAGTCATAGGATATGCAAGAGAGTTTACTCGCCTTTAAGGGGTAACTATAATAGTGGAATTTTTAAAAAAAATTATTATTCATAAAAAAAAAATCAATTTTTTTTACTAAAATAAGGCAATATTGTACATGTTGGTATATCATGTGTGCAAGAAGATTCCAATTCCATAAGCAAAGAGACTATATTTCAATATTGGAAATTTGAAATTATTACACATATAGATATAAACACAAAATCAGAAGCCAAAATGGCATTTAAAATTAAAGAGGGAAAGAAGAAAACAACTAGCAATAGGAACCCAAACTTGTTCCAAGTATTTTATTATATATTGTAATATCATTACAAGCAATACTATCAGTTTTGGTCCCGCTTGATTGTCCTACTAGGCTAGCTTGAATGGCTACTCGACGAGACAACCACTACTCAGCATGTGGAGAACATGACTCCTATGCGCACGTGTCCCCTAACACTCCCAATGCACGCAGCACGTTGGACCCTTTACACGTCATAGGTTATGCTACCTCATACCTAGTAGGGCCCACATATCTTAAAATGGTAATGACATCATACTTTATGCATTGGGAGGGAATCTCTAACCTCTTATATAAAGGGACCTATGCTCCTTCACTATTCATCTTCCTTTTTCGCTATACATTGTTATTACTTTGCTGAACTCTCACCACAACCAAAACCAAAACCCTTACACACTCCCCCCTTAGTACCCGCAGCTCATCCGAGGCTTATTTGGAGGTACCTTAGAACTTTGATCTATACGACCGTCTCTTCTATCTCTCTCAGATCAACATACTTCACCCTATTGGGACACAAATTCGTACCCTTATACTTTGACTCAATTCACTATCTGACTCTTTAAAAGAAAATTGGAAGACGTCTTTTGGCCTTTGAAAGGTGATGGTCAAGGTTCATCAAATGCACAACTAAGGGTTAACATTACATTAAATATTACCTAAAATTAATTTGCAATCATGCAAGAACATTAAAAAAAATTTATGGTAGAAGCAAGGGTACAAACAAGTATTGTTAATTGAAAATCTGATGATCCACAAAAGAATTTTGCAAAAGTCGCAAATCTTATTCGTCATCTTTAACTTTCGCACGAACCTTGGGGAGTTAGGGGATTTTGGATGCAAAATCATTTTAGAATTTTAGGAAATTTGGAATCATAAAGGTTGGGCAGTGTGATTCGGAAAGTATGCTAAATTAGATTTTGGAGTTCATGAATTTCATCAACCTTGTGAGATTTGGAATGGAGTTTTTGAAAATTGAATCAAAGAATGAAAGGGGAGTTAGGGTTCATGAATTTGGGCGAAGTTTGTAAGATTTGGATTATAGTTTTTAAAAATCAAAGCAAAGAATGAAAGAGATTTTGTGTCGGTAACCATGGATGACCTTTTTTTACCGATCGATGAACCAAACACTTTAAAATATGAAAAATGTTAAAAAAAAAACTAATTTTTAAAAATGTGATTGAATTAACTTCATGTTCGGTTCTTTTGGTTATTCTGAGAAACCCTAAATATACATTGATTTTGGATCATGCGTAGACATAGGTTTGCCAAGAACCATGTCCAAGCACCCAATGTTTCACCTTTAACAATGGCAGATGCAATGAACAACACCCAATCATTCCCATCTCGGGATGTGGTAATAATAGTGTCCCACGATACTAGCCATAAAAGAGACGTCATTGGTTCATATTATTCGCTTGCAATCCTTAGAAGGCATCACAACATGGCTTGAAACTGGCAATGAACTTTATGAAATATGTAAATGCAAGGTATTTTTTATGATAGCTAAAAAACAACAAAAAGAGAAGAATTTTGATGAAGAGAACAAAAATATCAACTATATGTGAAGCTTGAAGATACATGATAGAGTCATAGAAAAAGATTAAAGACATTAAAGTGGTAAGAATATGGATAAGATTTGAAGAAAGCTAGCAAGAGATCAAAGACAACAAGGAGGAATAACAAGAGAAAAACCAAGATCAAAGAAAACAACCACGGACAACATTCAAGATAAGCTTAATGTCACAAGCCATGGTAACAAGTATATACATTAAGTCACATGATCCAGCAAATATTGCCAATCCAACAAGTCAAGAGAAGCATTAAGGTCCCAACACCAAGACAAGAAGCTAAGATACCTTTTAAGATTATAATTTTAAAGCTTAAATTTATATGTAAGAGTATATATATTAAATTGCATTGTATGAATTCAAAGTGTTTTCAAAGTCACACATTTCAAGTTGCATGAAAGTTTGGAAAAAAGTTCCCAATATAAATAGAATATGTTTTAACATGCTTTAGTAAACATCTTTTCATGAGTCATTTTTATGTTTCTAAGTGTTAGAAACATGTTTGGATTAAAAAAGAGTGAATTTGATTGAAATTCCTTACCTTTAGTAAGGATTATAATTCATTCCCATATGTTGGGAATATATTGCCTTTTTGAAGGGAATCGATTTCCTCATTATAGGAATGAATTCCTTTATATTGAGAAGGTTGTGAATCGATTACTTAGAAATGAAAATATCCCTAATGGAAATGAAAATATCCCCTCTATTATAGAAATGAAAATAATAACTATAAATATGTAGTTTTTAATTGAAAGACTATACACACATATCCCTAATGGCTCTAAAAGATTACGATCGTCATTGTTACACATATTGAGGACATTTTGAGATTATTCATACTATCATTAACACAAGTTAATATAATTTAGATAGATCATTCATGTTTGAGCTAATTTCTTGAAAAATCATATACCAATAAAGCTCCAATTTGTTTTATCCACACTTTGAGAGTGTATATATATATATATATATATATATATATTATATTTATATTTATATTTATATACAGAGCAACACAATATTACTAACAAAATAACTAAGAAAATTAAAAGAGTGTAGAATATCTCCTATGATAAATGAACTGCAATTCCAAAATGTTTTCCTAAAGCCTACCATTCCCGGATTTAAAGGGTTGTTGTCCCCAACAATAATCAAACCAAAAGATGGATGAAAAACCTGCATAATAGGACAAACAGCGACATATAGGATAACTATAATGCGCTCAAGAGACATCAGAATGTTTGGGAAATAAACTAACACAAAGTAGATAAATGACCCTAACATCAACCTAAGGTCATAATAAAACAGCAAAATTACGAAACATAAAAATAAACTAATATACAATACATATCCGTCAGCAAGCAGACATCAATATCCTCATCATTAGAATCCTCTGCCACCATCCTCTTAGCAACGTGGAATGGGTCAGGAACAGGACAATACAACTGTGGGTCCATAAATGGTTATGATGACATGGGGACATCAGCTGGAGCTGGAGTAGGGTAAGGTGCTTGATACACATAGGGAGGAGGAACCTCAGGGTACATAGGCTGAAATGTACCATATGGTATACCAGGATATGCATTCTCTAGTAAACGGTGAGTATACTCCCCTTGCATAATAATAAGCTCATTTTGAATAGATAGTTAGGAAAGTTGTTGTTGCATTCCATAAAAATCAAATGCAGGAGTAGGTCCTTGTGGAGCAGCTGGAGCTGCTTGAGCATAATGTGCAGGGGCATCTGGCTCAGGTACCTGAGGTGGGATAAGCATACGTGGAACACGTGGAGAAAGAGGCCTACCAGCAGATCGACCTCTGCTTCTGAACTCAACCTCAGATTTATTACACTGATCTATGTATGTATCCAAAGTTAGCATAGATGCAGGCTTAATATCCACATCCTCCTCTTCAGAGATAAGCACTCCTGCCCTGGTACACAAATTGGAAATAAGAGAAGCAAAACCCAGATTTTCTTTCTTCCTACTCCCTTTTACCATATGACAAATTCTATCAGATAGAACTGCAGAAATGTTTAATCTCTCTTCCCCAGTAAGGATATATAACAGAGACTCCCGCTCAATATTCACATATGACAGATTAGAAGATGGCAGGATATTGGCATTCATAAAACAATGCCAGAAGCGACATTCACCAGTCAGCTCTTTCATGCGTAACTTTTCAGGAATACCACCATTTTTAGTGTCCTATTTGGACAATGGTTGAGTGATTCTTTTCCTTACCATTTCTGTCAATTGAGGAAATTCCTCCAGGTACAGCTTACGCCTCATACTAGGCAACATTCTGTTGTACAAGGAAACATACTCACAAGAATTATTTTGACGAAAATTTGTCAGCAAATAGGACTCAATGGTTGCAGCATCAAAAGGAACCTCAACTCCTCTAACCCATGAAGTCTTAGTTGTGTGTAAATCCTCCAGATCGGCATTTGCACAGAACTTTTTAACAATTGAGCTTGAGGCTGGTTCGGCATAATCTATCAGCACTTCTCATTTCCTTTCTTGGATGGTTTGCAGAACCGGATTGTCATCAGGAAAATCCAGAGCAATATTTCTTTCATGAATAAAGCCTTTGTTCTTATAGAGATCATAAAATCTCTTTTGAGCTTCCAGGCTCACAAACTTGCTTTCATCCAAATGCTGTGAAACTTTCCGCTTCTTTTTACTACCACTTGCCGGTTCCTTACCCTTAAAGATATGAAAATCAAAAAAGTAATCCAGTATAAAGGGTAAAGAAAATATCATCAGCAGTCCATAACAAGAGATAATTCCCAGATTTGTCTCAGATCAAATCGGTTAATAAAGATGCATACACATGGGAAATCTTTTGCAATTAACTCTACTCACCGACCACATGCACATACCATTCCCAGATTTAATATCAGATTATATCACAGCAATATACCCAATTTACTCGCAAACAAATTACTGAGCGAAATATTCATCATAATATGCAACAAAGTTTCCAACCTCACATGGACATATAAAATAGGAAATATTAAATAACCATGACAATCAGAAATACCCTCAATACAACCCACAAACACTCACATGAGATGCTCACACCCACACACAAAGTGCACACCCTCACACACATAACACCATACCTAATATGCGATCAGCATATAAGGAATTATAAGACAAAAAGAAAAAGAATGTGACTCAATCTGATGCAAGAAAGGCAGAATAACTGTTAAAATTGTCCAATATCTGAATATCAGGTGTTATACTGATTTTGTATTGATTTCACAGGAAAAATGCATAAAATGAAGTCAAAAAGGACAAAGAAAAATTAAAAGCCCACACTGCCAGCGTGGGAATGGCGCTCACAGCGTGAGAAACATAAATTGGACAGAAACCCTCGCGCTGAGAGCGTGAGGTTCGCGCTTGCAGCGCGGGGGAACAAAAATTGGCAGAGGCTCCCACGCCCACAGCGCGGGAATGGCGCTGCCAGCGTGGGAGGAGCGAAAGATTGAAGATTTGAATTTGAAGAATTAGGTCAAAGTCTCTTATAAATAAAAGACTCAACCTTGTGGAGTGACACACACAAAAAGACCTGAAGCAGATCCGGCTTGGAGAGGAGAGGAAGTTGTTCTTCGTGTTCGTCGTCCAGTTCTTGTATTTTTCTTTCTCTTTTATTTTAAGTTTATGTGGAATCTCAGATCAGCAATCATGATGTTGATTGGCTAGATCTATTTTCTGTAGTCAGGGTCATGATCCCTTTGTGAACAATTTGTACAAAGGATTGAATCACTCTATGTGTTGATTTTAATATACTTCATCTTTATCTTGTGCGTATTAATATTATTTCTGTTAGATCTGATCAACCTAATAGGGGATGATATTCTGGGGGTTAGGGTTTGCAATAGGAATGTTGGAATTCTGATTCTGAAAGGAGATAAAGATGACGATTTATGCATGTTCTAGGGATAGACTTGTATAAATCGCAGTCGTTGGATTTATCTGCATAATGCTTAATTTCATGCGGGATTACTAAGGGATTAGGGTTCCAATTGAATTAAAGGGTTAGATCTCCAAGGGGTTGAGATCTAACTAATTATTCTAAAGATGATAATTTGTCTGAGTTATTAATTTCGATGAATATTGTGAATCAATCCAGAGTAAAATTGGGATCATTTGGTGAATGTACCCTGGCTACAGTATTTTCTCACATCTTTTACAAAAACATTCATTCACATTCTTATTTTATTCTTTCTCACAAAAAAATCTAAAAACAAGTCTTTTACTTTTCAATTAATTTAAGTTACAATATTTGTTAAACAACAATCGATTCATCTAACTTAAGAGGATTGGTTATCGTAGTAATTGTTTTACAATCCCTGTGGAGACGATCTTACTTACTACTTTATTACTTGTGCGATCGGTACCCTTGCCGAATTGCCAACAATACCCAAATGAATCCTAGATCTGAAAATTTACAGCAAACCACAAACATCATGCTCATGATTCAGAAAACTAAAATAATAAATTCAAAAATATGAAGAACTTACCTTAGGTGCCATGAACAATGATGCAAAAGGATGTAGGATGTGTGCTTGGTGTGTTAATCTTGTAGTGTTTCAAGAAAATAAAAATAAAACAAACAAAATAAAATTAGAAGGGGGGCATGAAGAGAGGTGTGGGGTGAAGAAGAAGAACAAAGCAATAAGAAAAAAGGGAGAAGAAGGAAGAAGGGAGAAGAAAGAAAATGAAAGAGAGGGAGACAGGAAAAGGAGGGGGCGGCGCTGAGAGGTAATGAATGTGAGGGGGGGTAGGTTTTAAGGGCTACGCTGCAAAATGCAGCGTTTTGCGCGCCCGGATGTTCAACTAGTGCTGGTCCGCGCCGCAGTGGCTCCGGACCGCGCCACACTACTGCCAATTTTTTTTTTTAATTTTTTTTTTGAGATAAAGTGGCGCCGGACCGACGCCAATTTGCGCCGTGTTTCTGCCTCTTTCCATTTTTTTAAGATGAAGAAATCAACTATATATTTGGGTTGCCTCCCAATAAGCGCGTGTTTAATGTCATGTGCGTGACAGTTATCTCTTTTAGGTGCCAACAGAGTCGAGATATTGAGCCACAGTATTTTTTGAAACAATTTCTCCATGATAGAATTTCAACCTTGAACCATTCACCTTGAAAGGTCTATCTTCATCCAGTGGTGAAATTTCTATTGTACCATAAGGAAAAACTGTCTTCACCACATAAGGACCAGACCATCTTGATTTTAATTTCCCTGGAAACAATCTCAGGCGAGAATTGTGCAGTAAAACTTGTTGGCCTGGTTCAAATTCTTTGTGAATAGTCCTATTATCATGCCACTTCTTGGTTTTCTCCTTGTAGATTCTAGCACTCTCATATGCAGACTTTTTGAACTCATCAAGCTCACTTAATTGAATCTGTCTTTTCTCAAGAGCTTTTGTAGGATCAAAATTTAGAAACTTGGTAGCCTTATGCTCTAACTCCACAGGTAGATGTCAAGATTTTTCAAATACCAATTGGTTAGGTGACATTCCAATAGGAGTCTTAAAAGTAGTCCTGTTCATAGAACTCCCAACAGTCTTCTCAAGAATCCGCTTTAATTCTCTATTAGAAACTTCTACTTGGCCACTTGTTTGTGGATGATACGGTGTAGCCACCTTATGTTTAACACCATATTTGGCCAATAAATTATCAAACTGCTTGTTACAAAAGTGACTGCATCCATCACTTATTATGGCCCTAGGTACACCAAACCTTGTGAAAATATTTTTCCTCAAGAAATTCACAACCACCTTAGCATCATTAGTGGGGAGAGCAACAGCCTCCACCCACTTGGCGACATAATCTACAGCAACAAGGATGTATTGGTTGGAGAAAGATGAAGGAAATGGTCCTATAAAATCTATCCCCCACACATCAAAAAGTTTTACCTCTAATATGCTATTTAGAGGCATTTCATCCTTGCGGGAAATGTTTCCAGCTCTTTGACATTTATCACATCTTTTCACATACTCCCTTGCATCTTTGAATATAGTAGGCCAATAATAACCACTCTGTAAAACTTTTTGAGCGGTTTTATTGCCTCCAAAGTGTCCTGCATAGTCTGATGCATGGCAGTGACATAGGATCTCATGAACTTCAAATTCTGGCACACTTCTTCTTATAACAGTTTGGTTATGGATGACCATGGATAACAAATTATTTTTATGGTTTGGTAAATAACTAGTTTATAAAATAAAATGCAGTTTCATATGAAATCGGTTTTAAAAAATAACCGATTTTTAAAATGTTGAGCAGTTTAGTTATGGATCAGTTTGGTTCTTTTGGACATTTTGAACACCCCTCTAGAAAACAGATAAAATATATGCAATGCAAAATCTTAATATGTCAAAGGATAACACAAGCCATTTGAATTAAACAAGTGTTACATATTTATCCTATATATATATATATATATATATATATATATATATGTGTGTGTGTGTGTTCTTTATGTTTTTAACGCGTGACTGTCTCCATTTCTTTTTATTATTTAACTAGAGTGTGAATTAAATGCTCGTAAACTAAAGCTGAAAAAATGCTAGTCTTAATTAATAATTGAAGACAACAAAGTCCACAAAAGAAACAAAGAAAAAAAGAAAGGAAGACAACAAAATAATTTATTACAAGTAAAACAGCATATTTGATTTCTTGGATGATGAGAAACAAGTTCATACAGGTAGACCCAAGAGCAGTTTACGAATTATGCTCAATTAAGATGTTCTCAATTTGATTAATTCATTTTTTATGAATCTTGTTGTCTATCAACATTGCTAGTCACTTAAAAAAATGCCCCCCTGGCGTGTTTCCCTGTCACCAGTTGCCTGCGAAAAGAGGACAACATGTTGCAAATATGAAACCTTGTGATAGTGGCGAGTCACTTTCTGGAATTGAATTCGGAGGGTAACTTCACTTTTATACCTTTTCCCTCCTCTGGGTAACTTTGTAGCTCAAAACATACTGTTTACAAAAGATTATTTTTGTTTTATTAAAGGAACAATTATACTTACTACTTTTGCTGGTTATCATTTGATCAATTTAAAATCAAAAGAATTTAATTTTTTCTATTTTTCAATGGTTGATTTCAAATTGATCCAACGGTAACCAATCAGGTAGTAAAAGTAGTAAGAATAATCAATAGTAAGTATAACCTTCTAATTATATTAATAAATATTTTCATAAATTTAATTATTTTCCCCCAATCTTGTTAGCATTTTTTTTTTCATATTGAAACAGGTACAAACTTTGTTTTGAATTTAATCTTTTTTAAACTCTTTCTCTGGTTTCATTTAAAACACCAAATTAAAAGAATAAAATAAACTAACATTTTTTTTTCAAACATATCATAATTATCTCTTTGAAGTGACTGAGCTCTACCCAATATCTTTATAAGTTTCGACTTTTTGAACCTGTTATAAGATTAATCCGAAATGCGGGATGAGTCAAGGATAAATATTTTAAGCCCCTCCCAAAAATGATATGTGAAGATTGAATTGAAGTCATTTTCTTTTTTAGTGCTCAGCTTCCATGCATCAACTGAACTACCATTATTTAGTTAAAATAATATATTTGTCTCATAGTTAAATTTGCCATTTGACGTGAATTACGATGTGATATATTCAACACAAATAACGACACCTCCTCCCAAATATTATTCGAGGAAGGATCCATTTTTAATTTTTTTTTACAAATTACACTAAGTATGACTGGTCATACACTCTTGATTGAAGTATGACCGGTTATACTTAGTGTAGTTTGTAAACAAAAAATTTATAAATGTAAAACCTTTCTCATATTATTCTATATAAAATAAATTTTGTGCTCCCTATATCATCTTAAGCTCGTTTAGTGTAGTCTAAGGAAATTCTCAAATTTAACTAATTCTTTGTAAGAGTTTAATGTTTGTCAGGAGATAAATTTTTTCTCCTGCATATAAAAATGTATGGATTTCATACTTTTCTTTTTCTCTTTTTTTCTCATGTGGATCCCACACATTTTTATGTATGTGTAGGAGATAATTTTATTTCTTATAGAATGAGAAATATTATTATTTTTTAATTATATATATACACAGGAAATTTTTTCTTCTTCTTCTTTTTCTAAGAAAATAAGATCAAATTGCATCAGAATAGTCTCAGCATCGAGATACTTCTTTACTCTATCTTAATCAAGAATGAACTCTGTAGTGTATACCATGTTAAACTTTTGCGACAGTTGTTTAACTTTCAATATTACATGTTTATAAGTTTCTGGAATAATAGTATAACAAGATGATTTTTATAAAAATTTAATTGTTAGATACGCAATATAAAACCTTTAATGTATTTTTGTCTAACAGCAATTAAACTTTTAGAATTAATAATTACGCAATATAGTATTAAAAGATGTATATTATCCATACTTCAAACTTAAAAGGACTTTTACTTACATCAGCAGTTTAAACTTTTGAAAGAGTTAACTCATAATATAAATTACATCATTTAATTTTTTTTTTACGTAAGTGACATTAGATCATCATTATCCGTTTTTATTCGAGTTACAGTTTTGATTGCACCACTCGGTTTTGTTTTCCGTGCATGTCAAGAGATGGGCTGAAATGTCAGGATACGCAGAGTTGACAAGGTCGTTAAAATTTTAATGAACATGTACATTGACTTTGACAAAATGATGAACGTACGTGGAATGGCCCCACATAACCTACTCCTTCGTTGACCGAATTGTCCTCAATTGACACATGATCGTTTGATCAGTATTCAGTATTCTCCGCGGTTTTCACCGTAGCAAATTTCTCTTCGAGCGCACACAATATTTGAGTCCAAATTAATTGGAAGGTACCAAACTCGTAAACTTTTATTCCCACAAAAACTGAAAATGATAATATATTTCCCTATTTGGGTAATTATAATCTTATTAAGATCCCCGCTTGCACCCCAAACCATTTTGTGCCCACGGAATGAGCCCTGAACCACCACACTACGGTCCCACACTAATCTAATTATAGTCTCCATTTCATCAACAAGGATATCCACTTAATTGAGTTAATTCTATCTGTGCATTTTTTATATTTACAATTGGCTACAAAGAACCCACATGATTGTGTTTTATATTTTTAAATTTTTTCTTGTGCTTTCATCATTCAAACTTAGGTTTTATTAATGTTATGTTACATAATTTAAGTGTTATTTCCAACTCTGACATCAAAAGGAAGAGAGAAAGTGGAACGATGAAAGAGAAAGAAAAACATGTGGACCCCACCTCTTTAATGTGTGCGTAGGAAAGTGAAGTTATATTATGTTACATGATAAACATAAAACCCTTCAAACTTATATGTTCTTTGATTTTTTTTTAGTTTCCACTACAATAATCATGTAAACGGGAGAAACTATGCGTGTAGCTTCCCCTCCAAAAAAGTCAAACTACACACAGGCATATATAAGGCTTGAGGCTTGTTCCGAAAGTTTTTAAAACTCCTGAAAGTCTAATCTGAATCATAGTTATTATTATTTTTGTTATAATTTTAAAAAATAATTATTTGTTCATAATTAAAACAAATTCAAGGGTATGCTTAAAAGTATGATTACTAGCTCCTAAAATTGTGACTTTATTTTATTTTATTTTGGCTTCTTTTGCAGGCTCCTCTTAACATTTTCATTCCAATTGTCCTCCCCGCGTAGCATTCTCATATAGTATAAACCGAAATGTTAGGTCTTGTGTTAGTCGTTGAGGATATGCAAATCCTTACAATTTTTTGAAACGTTTTTTTGTCATTATATAAACAACAAGTTGAATTAATATATATTTGAGTTACATCTTCTAGAAACTAATCCAACTAAGGTTGCAAAGCAGACCGACCAAGTATTTTATTATCAATACTCTGATACAATAATCACGTTGGCAAAAAATAGAGAGAAAACGAAAGTACAACTATAAACCCATTGTTTGACAGAATTGCCCTCTGTCTAATCATTGGAGCATGGGAGGTAGATATAGGTGATATTACTATTCACTAAGTTTTTTACCTAAATGTCACGCGAACAATGTTATTTTCCAATATGTCACGTGAGCAAGTTCGCTAGACACTGTAGCAAACTCAATTTGTTGACGTGTCACGTTTTTAATGGATACCAAGTTCACTACACGAGGTAGCGAACTTGAACTTGGTACTTTTTTTTTTATACTTGTTATCCACTAGAAATGTGATACGTCAGCAAACTGAGTTCGCTATAGTGCCCAACGAACTTGCCCACGTGACATATTAAAAAATAACACTGTTCGCATGACATTTAGGTAAAAAACTTGATGAACAGTGACATTTTAGTCGGTGTTCCGTAGATATACCCCATTTTTCACTATCTATATAGTAAAAATAGCTGAAGCATGGAGTTTCCCAATTTTTTGTGTTTTCATTTTATTCTTTTAGTTTTAACTTCTACTAGAACTCTTGTTTAAGATACAAGTGTTGATAGCTCATATCTGAACAACAATTTGTGTCAAAAAAAAAAAGTCAACGAAAACCCAACAAATTGAAGAATGAGAAACGAAGGGGGGGCGAATATTCAACAAAAAAGATCAGTGTGAAAGAAATAATGAGGTGCTTTTTGGTTCCGTGCAACAGTGTAAGACTCTATATTAAATAGAAAATGAAAGGAAATATTCTTGAAGGTGCTATTGGAATTAAAAAGGTTAAGAAGACAAGAAGCTAAAGTTTCTTCTTCAAATTTATCTCCATAAATGCATGAAAGTCAAGCAGGGGTATAGCTATGTCATTTGCCTTTAACCAATACCTTAGACTTAGGATACTCGGTTCCCCATTTATCAAATGATTTCTTGCTTTCCAAACAACTAAACATCTATATCTATAATAAATATATATATGTCCAAAATAGAAGAACACCATTGCTTATAGGACCAAGACAACTAATCAACAAGAAATTAGAGGAAATATTCAACGCAGGGTTGATATAAAAAGGAGCTTAAAACCTCTTTTCTCTCTGAGCAGTTGAAGAATTTGAATATTAGCTCTCTACCCTAAAAAGTCTTAAACCCCATTTTTCATTTCCACCACACCCTCTCTTCCTACCTAATACTTACACATTCTCACCAAGTTTACAAGCTTCCTCTCATGTATATATCTCCATAGAAGAAACATTTGAGGAGCAGAGCAAGTATTTGAGTTTAATTGAATTCATTTTTCCCTTCATTATCAACAGTGACAATCATGAAGAACAACATATGGAGATCCATCTTCTCTAGTTGTTATGAGGGTGAGGGATACTCACCCAAGTCCAAGAAAGTTGTGTCTACAAAGCCTAATTCTTCTCCCAGGATTTCTGTAAATGATTTGAGTTATCCAAGCACAACTCTTACAGAGGATCTTTCCATTTCTCTAGCAGGATCTAACCTGTATGTTTTTTCACTTGCTGAACTCAAGATTATCACTCAGCACTTCTCTTCGAGTAATTTTCTAGGTGAAGGTGGGTTCGGACCAGTGCATAAGGGTTTCATTGATGACAAGCTTAGGCCTGGTCTTAAGGCTCAGCCTGTGGCTGTTAAGCTCTTGGACTTGGATGGATCACAGGGCCATAAAGAGTGGTTGGTAAGTATCTTTTTTTTTTTTTTTCTTCTTTTTCTATAAATTATGTTGAAGGGCCGGCTTGGCTCAGTGGTAAGCATGCTTACCGTGATGTCCAAGATCCCGGCTTCGACTCGGCTTTTCCGTAAAAAACGGGGGTAAGGCTTGACTCGTATGTCCTTCCCCAAACACTCACGAGTGGGTATTGAACTGGGTCGGCCCTTTTTCTATAAATTATGTTCAAATATGTATGCGTTGCCATGGTTTAATAATGAGTGCTTTTTGTAACTTTTGATGACAGACTGAAGTTGTTTTTCTGGGGCAATTAAGGCATCCACACCTTGTGAAGCTTATAGGATATTGCTGTGAAGAAGAACACAGGCTTTTGGTATACGAATATTTAACAAGAGGCAGCTTAGAGAATCAGTTATTTCGAAGTAAGATTTCTATTATAATCCCCTTGATTGTCATCTTTTAATCTTCTCAGAACTTCTAAAACTAACCCCTTTTTTTGTGTGGAATTCTAGGATATTCACAATCACTATCATGGTCAACAAGAATGAAAATTGCTGTTGGAGCTGCAAAGGGTTTAGCCTTTCTTCATGAAGCAGAGAAACCAGTCATCTATAGAGATTTCAAAACTTCGAACATCTTGTTAGACTCTGTAAGTATCACGTTCACTGTTCCATTCAAAACTCATACCTCAAGTATTTATACTCACTTTTCTCATTCATTCTTCCAGGATCACAACGCAAAACTCTCTGATTTTGGGTTGGCAAAAGATGGTCCTGAAGGTGATGACACCCACGTTTCAACCCGAGTTATGGGAACCCAAGGCTATGCCGCCCCAGAATATGTCATGACAGGTAATTTCACTATTCTAAATTTCTAATTAATCCACTATGTTAAGAATGAGAACAATTCTGACACGCAGTGTTATTTTTGCATATTTATAAAAAAGTCCTTTACCGGTACTAAAAAATAGTAAGATGTGTTATGTCGGAAAGATAGAGGTGTCCAGCCGGTGGCTGGTATATTTTATGTAGGATCTAGGTGCCCTCTTTCAGGTATCTATGAATGAGATACCCTTGAGGGTAGGTTGATCATTATGCACAATAATAATCGACATAGTCAAGACATGGGGTGTGTGCAGTGACAAGCTAAGAAAGAGAGTTTTCAGAGTGTGTACTTTATTGGTTTAACCCCTTATTTATAGATGGGTTACCTAAAGGAGTTTACTTCTGGGCCTCTTAGGAATATTGGGGACTCAAGTCCAACAGTTTAGTTGTCTGGATAGGATTGTCATTAATAGAAGGTTCCCTTCATTTTGTGTTGTCCTTTATTGTCCCGCTAGAATATGGGCTTTTGTCAGGTCCATATGAATATGATTATTTGAACTAGTATTCTTGTAGCTAAATAAATTCTAATATAATGTTTTCTTATAGGTCACTTGACAGCAATGAGTGATGTGTATAGTTTTGGAGTAGTCCTGTTAGAGCTTCTAACAGGAAGAAGGTCAGTGGACAAGAGTCGCCATCCAAGGGAGCAGAATCTAGTGGAATGGGCAAGGCCAATGTTAAATGATGCAAGAAAACTTAGCAGGATAATGGATCCAAGGCTTGAAGGACAATACTCTGAGATGGGAACAAAAAAAGCAGCTGCATTGGCTTATCAATGCCTTAGTCCTAGGCCAAGGAATAGGCCTACAATGAGCACAGTGGTTAAGACTCTTGAACCACTCAAACATTTTGATGATATTCCAATTGGACCATTTGTTTACACAGTTCCAACTGATAATAATGATGTGCATAAAGATGCAAAGGAATATGAATCACCAAAGGAGATTAATAGGGAAAATGGTGGTCACCATCACTCGAATCACCATCTCAAAAATGGCCGTAGGCATCCACTAAAATCCCCCAAGACACGTTCATCACAGTCACAGTCTCATTCGCAGAATGAAAAGCACCGAAATGGAAGAAGAAGTGAGTCAAACTCTCCTCCATCAAATCAGCTAAGGCAAGGAAGAATAGCTTAATAGGACACATAAATCATAGTGTACATTGATAAAAGGGCCGACCCAATTCAAATACCTACTTCGTGAGTGTCTGGGGAAGGGAATACTCTAGGCAGTCTTTCCCCTGCTTTTTGCAGAGAGACTGATTCGAACCCACGATCTGACACACCACGGCAAGCAAGCTTACCGCTGAGGCAAGCCGGCCCTTCCATAGTGTACATAGATATTTGCTGAAAAATGCTTAGTTTTATGCAGTGTACCAACTACAAGGCTAAGTGTAATGAGCTATCATGCCAAGAAAAAACAGACAAAGACAAAAGGAAAAAAAAAAGAGAGAGAGAGAGAATGAGTTTGCAAGGGTATTGGTCCTTGGATGAAAAACCAGCTTGAGTTAATTTATTTTTTCTTTTATTATTCTTCAATTGAGGGAGGGGGTTAATTATTTTAAATTGTGTATACTTAATACTATAATGAATTTTGCTTCTTGATGAATCAAAAGACTGGTTCAATAAATGGACAATTACCAACTACGATTAGTTGAACAAAATTTAAAGACCTTTCAACACAAAGGATTACAGCTAAGCGATTTGACCGTACAACACGTAATAGTGACTGGTGAGTAACATGCCACTGCGTGAGCTAATCTCGAGAATATTTATCAAAACGTAGAAAGCAAGAAAAGCAGCCTTCATAAGCATGTATATTATATATATATGCACACTTAATGACAGATTAAAATAACTAAGCCAATTATTATCTCTTTCCTCAAAAGAAAGATAATCATTACATATGACGAGAAAAAAGAACTAATGAACTTTCTATACAAAAAGTACATGTCCTTAATTATCTACTTAGGAAAACAAAGTAAAACAATACTCCTGCAATTGGTAGGATACTTTCACACTAGTGTTAAATTTGAAATTTGATACCTCATCTGAGAGCCATTAGATCAAAAAAGATCAATGGTATCACATGCTTACAAAGTAGAGTCGTTAATCTTTTTTTATCTAATGGCTCTCAGATGAGATGTCAAATTAAGTTTAAATTTGACACTAGTATCAAATTTGTCAAAGGATCCCACCTCCTCCATCAATGCTAAGGGACTCCAAAGATTTAAGGATTTCACTATTATTTACCAAAAAAAGAAAAAGATCACTTTACTCTGCTTTGTAGCTCTTCTAAAACACCTTAAGTATATGGAATAAAAGGAAAACTTAAGCTGTCCACCATAAACCACTCCACAAATTGTAGAGTAAGTAAATCATGACAAGCGAGATACTCTGAATACACAGCTCAACTTAAAATTTTATGGCCTTATATGAGTTTTTGAGTTACATGTTCCTTGTTGATGTGAGACTTATCCGAAGAGAGAACAACACTACCGGTAAAGTTTTTGTTGGAATGTAGCAATTTGAAATTCAAAATAGATAGAATCAGAAGTTTGTTTCCTTTATTTTATCTAGTTTGTTAGGATTTTGAATGTACACTTTGTGTATAAATACACATCTGATTATGAGGAAAAAAATGAATGAAAGAGAAGTATTACAGTATTAAGAATTTGACATGGTATCAGAGCAAATTTTTCACCCTCCATGAATGGAGTATCCGCTGCCATCATTTTTTTAAAATCTCTTGATCATCCAGATCTCCTTTGCATCTGTACCTTTTCCCCTTCCTTCCTCTGGTTCACTCTTTTGAATTTTCCGGATTTTCTTCTCTTTTTCTTACTTACTTGCTGCTACTGTGAAGCCCCGAATCGTCATAATTTTTTTATACACCATTTTTTAACTGTATTCGTATTGTTCATTTTCTTCTTCGATGGCCAACTCTGCTTCTGAAAACTCCAAACCTCTTCATGTTCCACAAAACATTATTCTACGCAAAGATCCCAAATTGAATTTTTGAATTGTTGAATTTTCTGAATTGTTAAATTTTCTGAATTGTTGAATTTTCTGAATTGTTGAATTTTTGAATTGTTGAATTTTCTGAATTGTTGAATTTTTGAATTGTTGAATTTTCTGAATTGTTGAATTGTTGAATTCAAACTCTCCACCTTCACATTCTGAATTATTGAATTTTCTCTCTCTGCTTCTTCACTCTCTCTCACTCTCTATAATCTCTCTATTTTCCCGCTTTCTCTTTCTATAATGGCTACTTTTACTGTCGCGTCTCTTTTCTCCTTCCAAATCTTGTTTCTAATCGAACCGAACCACTTCCAAATCTTGTTTCTTCCGGTCGTGATTTCATCTTCTTCGGTGATTTATTATTTTTATTTTGATTTTCTTTTATGGTTTGTATTTGGTCAATTTTATTTTATTCCCACATATGTTTGTGGTGTTATTCAAGTCTGATTTGACTTGTATTTGGTTTGCCATTGTTTGGCTTTAATTTTGGCTTCCTATTCAGGGGGAGCATGGTTCATGTTACCGATGTTCATTTCAGAACATTTGATTTTGTCGATGTCCATCCCGGCACCATTTATATTTGGTGGCTGATGTCCATGTCAGCCCTTCCTTCCTTAGCTGATGTTCATTCCAGCACATTCTCTTTACCAACTCTTCAGAATGATGATCATTACAGTTGATTTGCTGTGCTACCGATTTCTCCGACTTGTATTCCATAAAGCTTCATTTTATTTTTCATTCTTCCTAAGATGAAGTCTCTCTTCATCTTAGGGGAGGGAGTAGTAGAGATATAGATAATATTTTATTTTAGTTTATTATATTTTTTATTTTTCTTTAGGGTGAGTTGTAGAGTTGTTACAACCCCCGCTCGTTTATTTTATGTTTCTTAGTCTTTCTTGTTCAAGCTTGTTGCTTATGATGTATACGCTCCAGCTTGAAGATCAATTGGCAGATGTACTGACCAGCAATTTCTGGAAGTGTTTGAAGAAGCAATTAGCAAGTTAGGCATGATTGACATCCATGCACCAACTTGAGGGGGAGTGTTGGAATGTAGCAATTTGAAATTCAAAATAGATAGAATCAGAAGTTTGTTTCCTTTATTTTATCTAGTTTGTTAGGATTTTGATTGTACAGTTTGTGTATAAATACACATCTGATTATGAGGAAAAAATAAATGAAAGAGAAGTATTACAGTATTAAGAATTTTACAGTTTTTCCATTCTTATGACCTCAATTAAGCAAATTTGTTCTAAGTACGAACTTCATGAGTGTTAATAGGCTCTTTACAACTAAAAGGAAAATCCTTATCATATAATGTGGTCCTCACAGGGGAAGGGAATATTACTAAAATATGTGATAAAAATGAATTACATTACAATAATTAATCGCAATAAGCCCCACTTCACAAGCACACTCGAAACCAAACATCATAATATTTTATTGATTATATCATAAAAGATAAAAATAAAGCACAAACATACACTCAGACACCACTGGCAATTAATATTTATTACACTTATTTATGTTTTTGATTAATAATTTTAGGATTGTTTATTATGAGAATAAAGGACCTTTGGGTTGAATTAACGGTTAGGATCTTTTTTGGTACAGAAAAGGGGCAAAGCCCCAACAAAAAGCAAAACAGAAACAGAACCAAAAAAGAACAAAACAAAAAGCAGAAAAGAAAAACACAAAGAAGCAACACAAAGGTCTTAGTCAGGATTCCACACAGATGGTTGGCCAGCAGGGGTCTGGACATCTTTCTCCAACAGATTTTGCAGCTCAGACGGTTGATTCAAAAGAAGGTAGACACCAAGGTGCTTGGAAAGAGCATCCTTTGCTAGCCAATCAGCACAGCTATTAGCTTCTCTGTTTGTGAAAGAAAGAGCAGTCATCCAATTTCTTTCCATAAAAGCTCGAATCCTAACTACCAGGGGCAGTTGTCGAGCATCTTTCCCATTAGAGGAAAGCAAGTTGATTGCTTGAGAGGAGTCACTCTCAACAATCACTTTAGGAGTACCTAGCTGCCAAGCTAGATCGAGACCATGGAGAATAGCCCACAGCTCAGCATGAAGAGGAGAGCAAGAACCAAGGAAAGATTGAAAGCCACCAACCCAAACACCATCCTTGTTTCTCAAGAGACCTCCACAAGCTGCTCTCTTAGAAGAAACGGCTCCATCAACATTTAATTTAAGCCAATTCACCTCTGGCCGAATCCAATGAGTGGGAGTCCTGATGCTAAAGGATCTGGAGGTTGGGCTGAGCACCTGTTTAGCATTAGACAAAACCACCCAATTTCTTTGAATCTCACCAGTCACATTATCAGGCATCTTGAAATCTTGTTCATGGCAATCTTTATTTCTCCACAGCCAAATATACCAACAAGATATAAAGAAATAATCTCTCCAATTAGGCTGTCTCACATCAGAAAATAATAAGCAATTATCAAGCCAGATGTGCAAAGTCTGTTCAGTAAAGAACAAAGGAGGCTGAGTAGTGAACAAAGAGCAATTCCAGAATTTAGAGGCACGGGGGCAATCTCTAAAGACATGGAGAATGGTTTCTACCTTATCAGGGCAGAGTTTGCACCTGTCAGAAGTATTTCCCCACTTGGAAACTAATTGGTTGGTCAGAATCCTTCCATGAGCAAGCTTCCAGATCAGAAATTTGTATTTTTCAGGGCCTTTCCATTTCCAAATAATCTCCCAGTGAAAGTTTGGAGATAAAGCATCAAATTTCATCAGGCTTGTATAAGCCTTTTTAACCAAAGAGATCGATGGGTTCAGATCCTTCCAAGCAAGCACATCACACCCAGCTGAAGTAGTGGGAGGGGGAATGGCTGCTATCAAATTAACCACATGTTGTTCAAAGAACTGATGAAGAAAGGTGAAGTTCCAATTGTTGGAGTTTTTGTCAATACAGTCAGCCACAGTATCAGCAATGAGCAGAGGATGGGGTTCCATGACTGCAACATTTAGCAGCTTAGGAATATCTCCAAGCCAATCATCTAGCCAAAAATTGGTGTTTTTACCATCACCAATGTTCCACTTCAAGTTGTCCAGAAGTACAGGCCAGATTTTAGAGAGATTCTTCCAAAGTCTTGAATCATAAGCCTTACTGATGCAATTACCATGCAATTCCACCTTCCTCCCATATTTAGCAAGGAGAACTCGAGACCAGAGCTGGTGAGGATCATGAATAATAGACCAAGCCATTTTCATTAAGAAAGCTTCATTCTGCTTCCTTAAATTAATGATACCAAGGCCCCCCAAGCACTTAGGCTTGCACAATTTCTCCCAAGAAACCAGATGGGCTGACCTTTTTTCTTTAGTACCACCCCAAATGAATCGTCTTTGGATTTTTTCAATTTCATCACAGATCCCCAGAGGAATGATGTTATTTTGCATGTGGAACATAGGGATAGAGGAAATGACTGATTTGGCTAGGACAACTCTACCAGCCATAGAGAGATTCTGCTTAGACCACCCATTCAGCCTTTTGTGAATTCTGTCCAGGACTTCACTATAAAGGCTCTTGCTAGCTCTGTCATGCTTCATCATCGAACCCAGGTACCTCCCAAGGTTTTTTGTAGGAGCAAAGCCACAGATGCTTGTTATTTTCCTGGATAGACCCTCATCAATATTCCTTGAAAAGAAAATACTGGTCTTATCTTTGTTTACTTTTTGTCCAGAAACATCACCAAACAAATTCAGGATCTCCATGATTTTGGTAATTTGGGTTTCTGAAGCTTCCGCAAACAACATTAAATCATCTGCAAAAAGCAAGTGAGAAATCCTTGGTCCACCCTTTCCAGCTTTCAAGGGTATCCAACTTTTATTTTCTACTGCATCAGCAATAAGGTGGGAGAGTTTCTCCATACATAAAACAAAGATATAAGGTGAAATGGGGTCACCTTGTCTTAGACCTCTAGTAGGAAGAATGGCTCCAGCTTTAGCCCCATTCCAGAGAAGCTCAAATTCAGAGGAAGTAATGCAGGCCATGATTAAGGAGATCAACTTAGAAGGAATACCGATTTCCTCAAGAACTCTTTGAATGAAATCCCAAGAAATACGGTCATAAGCTTTTTCTAAGTCAATTTTCACAGTCATAAAACTTCTTTTCCCTCTCATCCTGTTCATGGTATGAATCATCTCCTGAACAATGATGATATTATCTTGAATATTACGGTTAGGCACAAAGCTGACTTGGTGGGGAGATACCAACTTCTTAAGGAATGGCTTCAGCCTGTTCACAATGATCTTGCTAATCCCTTTATATAACACAGAACATAGAGCAATCGGTCTAAACTGGGCAACCCTTTCAGGATTTTGAACTTTAGGAATCAGGACTAAAAGGGTTTTGTTAATGTCTTTGATATTCCCAGGATTAAGCCAAAGATGGATAACAGAAGCCACAGTTTGCTTACCAATGACATCCCAATTTTTCTGGAAGAATAATGCTGGATAACCATCCGGCCCAGGAGCCTTCAAAGGACCCATTTTAAAGAAAGCTTGATGTATTTCTTGGGGGTTAATAGGAGCTTCCAACATGCGCATTTCTTGTTGAGAGAGATTAGGCCATTTAGTTATAGTATTATGCCAAGGTCTAGCTATGTGATCTTCAGTGAAAAGACCCGTATAAAACGCAAGAAATAGCCTTATTATGCTCTCTTCCTCTTTTATCCAGTGACCAGCTTCATTCTTTATGACAAGAATCTTGTTCCTAGCTCTCTTGATCATAGTAGTGATATGGTAAAATCTTGTGTTTTTGTCCCCATCCTCAATCCATTTGGTTCTAGATTTTTGGAACCAGAGACTTTCCTCTGCCTCCAGCACAGCAGTGATGTCTTGTTGTAAATTAAGCTCTAGAGGGGAGAGGGAATCATCATTAGTAGAATGAATTCTAGCTTGCAACTCTTGGAGACTCAATAACAGCCTCTCCTTCTTAGTTAAGATATCCCCAAACACCTGCTTATTCCACACCTTCAACGGATTGACCAAGCGAGATAAGGAGGAAGAAACATCAAAATTGGGATTCCAATGCTCTTTGAGGAAGGAAGGGAAGGAACCATGATCTTGCCAAGCAGCCACAAACCGGAAAGGTCTCTCTCTCCAATTAGAAACCTGGGGACTAAGAGAGAGCAGCAAGGGGTTGTGATCTGAGTTGAGCCTAGGCAAAGCTTTGACAGTAGCTTCAGGGAAGGCAGTTCTCCATAAGGCATTAGCACAAATCCTATCTAGTCTCTTGAAAACTCTGTCCAGGTGTAACCATTTAGATCCTCTCCAAGTGAATTTAGCACCATGACAGCCAAGGTCCATGATGTTGCAGTCATCAAGGACTTCCATAAACTTTGAACATTTGGATAGGTTGGCAGGTACACCCCCTTTTTTCTCATTAGCACTCAAAATCTCATTGAAATCCCCCATAAGAGCCCAAGGGGTAGAGATAGTTTCACTGATTCTTCTAAGGGCCGACCAGAGAACTTTTCTATCTTCCTCTCTAGGGCTGCCATAAACAACAGTCAGGAGGAAGCTGGCCCCATTGCTACAAGTACAGAGGACATGAATGAACTGATTACTTTTTTCAATGAGAGAAAGGTTAAAGGAATCATCATTCCAACAGATCCAAATACCACCCATGAATCCCACAGCATCTTCCATCAAGTAGTTTTGAATCCCAGTTGTTTTATTTTCCTAGCAGCCGAGATACCACTAATTCTGGGCTCTAAAATTGCTGCCAAACCAACCTTGTACTTCTTAGTGAAATTACGCAGGGTCATTTTAAAAGATTTCTTAGCTGCACCCCTGCAATTCCAGACAAGGCAATTCATTGGATAATCATCTCAGAGTCAGGATTAATGAGTCCCTGAACACTCTCAATCAATTGGTCTGAAGCCATAACACAAACATTTTTTTCAACAACCAAACCTTTCAGATTTTCCTTGTCAGGGGGTTTAGCCCCATTCATTTGTTCTTCGCTATTTCCCTTGCTAATATCCATTTTAGAATGCTCTCCCTCCATAGCATTTAAGACACACTCTGAGGAAGTAATAGAATTACCATTAATTCTGGTAATGGGGATCTCGTTTCTGGGCCCATTAATCAGGACACCTTGATTAATGGGCTCCTGAGATTTAGAGATCTGGTTGTTCAGATAATTGGATGAAGGAGCTCTACTGGGCTAGAGCTATTGCCTGCTGGATTGGCCTTCGAAGTAAACACAAAGGAACTCCCCTTGTTCTGAATCTTAGGTTTATAACTTCCTTTGGGATGAGACTTCTTGTAGCCCGATCCACTTATTTTAGCTACTGCCCTAGGAGGAGGCTGATAGGGGTTAGCAATTTTATTCTCTTTTTGATCCCCTGGTCCCTGACTTGCGATAGTATTAGAAGGCTGCAAATTCGGGGAAGAAGACCCCAATACTATCACAGGGGATTTGTTCCTGTGGCTAATTGTCTTTTTGTTGGAGATGTCCTCACCAAAAGTTCTACCTTCTTGTCCATCGCTCTTAGCATTCGGTTGCTGTTTAAAAAACTTTTTTTTCTGGACCACCATCCAGGGGCCCACTCCTTGATTACAAGCAGGTTTAGTTGCTTCGTGCACGGGCTCCTGCTTGTCATTACTCTCCATCGGCTTCTTGAGCTCAGAGCATTTGTCTATATTGTGACCGTATTTACCACAATTAAGGCAAATTAAATATAGTCCTTCATACTCAACCTTAAATACTTCCCCTTCTAGGATATATTCACCCCTCAACTGTTTAGATAAGTCTAAATCAACACAGATTCTAGCAAATTTGCCCCTATCACCCAAAGAGGTAGTTCTGTCGACTTTTAAAACTTTTCCTATGGAGCTTCCTATCATTTTCAACACAGATTGAACACAGTATTCTAAAGGGATACCTGGAAGACGAATCCATGCAGCAACTCTGTGGATATTTGCTTTTTGGGGGTTGAAGAACGGCTCCCAGCGGCGGATGGCAAGATAGTGCCCCATTAGAACCCATGGGCCTCCTGTGAGAGCCAGATTTAGATCCTCCACGCTTGAAAACTTGACTGAAAAGAAGTCATTACCCAAATCTGCTACAACAATAGATCCCATTCTCGACCACAAGCTCTCGAGCTTGTTCTTCATATACGCGACCCCCACCTTCTTCCCTAAGAGTTTGACAATGATAGCGTTCTTCCAAGGACTCCTTAGCCTTAGCTTGGCCTCCTTCGAACCCTTGAAGCTGACAGAGCCATCTTCTCCATAACTGACTTGGAACCCTAGCTCGTTGATTTCACCGAGCGCAGGATCAAGTGGTTCACAATGTTCCTCCATGTGGTCTTCTTGCCAGAGATCTTCTTCCTCCATCGAAATTCCATCAGATCTGAGAGCATCTGCAAATGATTTGCTCTTCCCAGATGGTATACGCTCCTGTATATTCCCGAAGCTGGCACCTCTATTAGTCGATTCAGGGGAGAATTCCTCCCCATTTTTGGATCTTTTGATACTTCTTCTCATGATTTCCTGATTTTCCTTCGCGATGCTTGATGATGCAGCTGAGATTTCCTTCGTAGTAAACCCCTTTCCTTCTTAGAACCCATAACTTTGCCCTAACAGAGAGAAATAAGACGCGCGCGTGTAACCCACTGATAACTTATAAGCATATATTATACGATGGTTACACCAAACAACTGAAAATGTGATAATGTATAGTATACAGCAGAATCCGTTAGTACATCAAAATAATATATAACTTAATCATACCTAAGGGAGTGGGATTAGGCCTAATAAGGGGTTAATGTATTAACTAATGCAATTCTCAAGAATTAATATATTATTTTGATATTAGTATATTAAGATAAAATAAAAAAATTCAATATATAAATTTTTAGAATATTGGAGATTTTTTTTTATAAAAATTAATATATTTTTTGGACACACTAATCAACATATTTCTATAAAAAATAATATCATCTGATATATTTGGAAGAATTATGTAAATTCATTATTAAAAGGTATTTTTGACAAAAATATTTATTTTTAACCTATCTAGTATTATAAAATATATTACTAAACATTGGGTGATATTATATTATACCATATATTATCTTATACAATATCATGCTAAACGCTGGATAATATTAAAATTTAATCAGGTCTTAAACAATCATGTCTTATACTATCAGATCTTATACTATCATGCCTTATCCTATACAATGTACCAAACATGCCCTAATACATCAAAATATTATATAACTTAATCAGACTTAATGGGGTGGGATTAGGCCTTATAAGGGGTTAATGTATTAACTAATGCAATTCTCAAGAATAAATATATTATTTTAATATTAGTATATTAAAATAAAAGAAAAAATTTCAATATATAACTTTTTTAAAAATATTGGAAATTTTTTTTTATAAAAATTAATATTTTTTTTTTTGGAATTACTGATCAACATATTTTTATATAAAATAATATTATCTGATATATTTAGAAGAATTATGTAAATTCATTATTAAAAAGTATTTTTGACAAAAATATTTATTTTTAACTTATCTAGTATTATACAATATATCACCAAACATTGGATGATATTATCTTATACAATATATTATCTTATACAATATCATGTCAAACGTTGGATAGTATTAAAATTTAATCAGGTCTTATACAATCATGCCTTATACTATCAGATCTTATACTATCAGGCCTTATCCTATATTATGTACCAATTACAATCATTTTCTCACACACAAAATTTGCACGATTGCAACTTTTTAACAAGTTCAACCCTTGTAGAACAGGTACCAATGGCCTTTTTATCTGGTTGGAATATACCAAAAAATTGATTTAATTACTGGATTATTATATCATATTCCCAGGGTGGGGAGAGGGGAGCTGAATTTATTTCTTATCAGAAGCATAATCCTATATCCCAATAAAAAGATCTGAAGGTATCATTATATGGTGATTCCAGTGCTTCTTCGTTTTGTATCTGTGAAATAGGCCAATTTGCACACTCAGATTAAATTTCGCAATTTATAATGTACTTATCTGTGATGACTAATGACAGTTATAGTATGAAATTTATCCATCTTGTCTTTCACCTTTCAGATGGCTCAACTGCCAGAGGGCATAACTGAATTATTGCATCATGACAAGTTGTTCGTACCTTTGGTATGTGTTGGGAGTTCAGTAACAAAATTATATTTCCCCATGTTTCATTTCGCCAGAAGTTCAATTTCACATTGAGGAGCAACTTACACAAGTTTGATTTGTATTTTTTTGTTTTGACCAATTTATGTGTTGTATATTATGTGATTGAGGTATTTCGGTTAAATGTTTGATATCTAATGTCTGTTTTGTGCAGATCAAGTGCCAAAATGTAATAATTCTTAGTGCAAAAAATGTGTTGGAGCTAGAAAAGCAATGAGACTGTTTGATTGAATTAACAAGATCTATTAACCTGCTTGCATTGCTGGAACCATATGTATCAAAGCTTGTGACAACAAATCTTTCAGATGTATGTGTTAAATTTAATTTCCAATGCCACTATCATTGACTGTGCACCGGGCATGATTTTATTCCCTTTAACTTGAAGATTTTTGCTTTTATATACTTATAATATGATGCTTTCTGTTGCTTAAATTTCACTTATAATGAATTCAAGTAAGCTTTGTGTATATTTCTATATGGTAGACTCGTTATGTATTTATGCAACTATGCCTCATTTTATTTGAGACTTTCATGAAATAAAAAATGTTATCAGAAGCATAAATGATGTATACAGTGGTTAAAAATTTCCGATGTAATGATAAGGCCTTTTTTTTCCCTTAAATCTTCGATGCAATCCATATCGAAATTGTAAAATATCTTCAAAAATCGTGAGGGTTAACTCAAGTGGCAATATGAGCCACAGGACAAATGAACTGCCAAAAGAGAACGGGTTCGAATCCCAGAGAAAATCTTTGGGGCCAGAATTGGATATTTGCAATGTTGCTTGACTCAGAATTAGTCACGTACCCATGCGGGCCCCTTTCCCCGCTCGGGTTGTGAAGATACCTGGAGAACATAACTCGCCCCAAAGGGATAATTAGGGTCATGAAATCAAAAAAAAAAAAAAAAACTTCACAGCAAAAGACTTACTAAAATGCTCCTTAATGGTACCCAGAGAAAGCATGGAAAGTTGATGGCAGCTTTGAAATCAAAACCCTAGCAGACGGCAGAATCACTACGGATTGTGTGAAATTAACTTTCTTTCCATGCTTTCTCTAGGTGGTATTTAAGGGTTTGTGTGCCATCTTCTCTCTTTAATTTTCTTCCCCTCTATAGCCTCAATCTCATTTTCATATTGGGATATTTATACTGTAGGTTAAAATTGCTCCACCTCTTTCAAAGCTTTGCCTAGAATTTCCATACCTTCACATTGGTATGAAGTTTATGAATTAGTGATTTTTAGTAGTAAATGACTCATTATTCATGTTTTTTTTAATATAAAAAAATGGTTCTTCTTTGGAACATCAAGGGTGTTTCCGCAAATTCAGATATGGATCTCTTATAGTGTGTTTCAAAGGAAAGGTACAATGAAAATTCCATATTCTAAACTTTGTTTTGATAAGTCACATGTAAGTTCTACTACTAGAGACCAGCCTTTTTATTTTGTTACAGGACCAAGCTCGCATTGAATCCGCTATAAAAGCATTAACAATAAATTTCAACCTGGTTCTTTCATGGAGACGGGCTAGGATGATATTCTACAACATGGTCCTCTCTACTGGATTATTAGAACATATTCAAGATTTTAGTTGTTGGGAAAATATCATTCTCATTTTGGGAATCCAGAAATAAATGACACGATGATTGGGATGAAGATAGTATAGGAAGAAAATCAAGTTTGCTTCTATCTTGGTAGTAGTAGACAGAACAATGGTACAAATAGATGGCAGAAGCTTCAATTCTTTTGTGATAGGGAATGGATTTCTCGGTACTTTTAACTGCTTCACGTGACTTGGATAATCAATTGATTGTTATTAAATTATTAGCTGAATTTATAGAACCGTTTACAAATTTATAGGCTTTTGAACTGATAAAAACTAAATCAATTTTGGCTGTTATTTCCCTGATTTTGATTGAAATATGCTTTACTGTGGTTGGCATTGGCTAACAGCAATCCAAATGTCATAGGAAAAAATTCTTTTAAAAGGAAACTTGTCTCTAAAGTGAGTAACAATGTATTCACTCTTAATTTAATTTAAAGTGCATGTAATCTTAACGTACTGAAGTTCAAGAATAATCACATGCTTATTTGTTCACGTTATACTATAATTGGAACCGTTTAGTAAAGTTTTTTTTTACCATTCAATACCCGAGACATGAGTTAGAATTCAGGAAACCGCCTCTTTATAATTATGAAGGTAAGATTGCGTATAAGGATTGTCTCCATCCCACATTTGTTAATCAGGTTTAATGGGGAGTGATTTTTATTCAATACCGGAGACATGGCTTCTGCTGTTGAAGACTGAGCACATTTGCTTTTTGATTAAGGATGCAGGAGTAGCAGTTGTTTTATTTTTGAACAAAAATTTTTCTAAAACAAATTTGTCTTCAGAGTAATTGAAGGTCTGTCTACCTTTAAATCGTTTAGT